>BLFO01003992.1:79950-88205 GCA_014634245.1 Montipora cactus
ATTTATTTTGTTGCGCACTGACGCTATGTAGTTTAAAAAAAATTTGGAGTAAGTATTCGTTATATTAAACTGTCAATTGGCAGCAGGGAAGGGAGTACAGAGTCCACTCTGTTACACCAGAAGTTTGCGCAGGTGTTGTGATACTGTCGGCCACCATACATGAGTTTCCCATCAGCCTGTTTTGATGTCCCTGGTGTACTCTTGTCAACGTTCAACAAACAAATTCCGCACGCTACACTACCATCTTCAGTGGCTGACACGTGATGTGTCGTGAAGTCCACACTTCTCTGTGATGGCTAACAAATGAAACGGAGAGGAATCGAAGACAGAAATCATTAAGTTAGTCTGGAATTACAGTGTACATAGAACTGGAGACAAACTCAGAAATACGGCAATAGGTGACCTGCGATGGACGGAACCCCTTAGGATGATTGAGCTAATGCTGTAATTGTTATTTGTGCGTGTTTTACTGCAAAAGTAATGCTGCAGTGTCGGGCATCGACATGCATCAATTGTACGTGCACAACTATGCACAACTGCTTTTGTTGTGTCTGTACTGGGGTTGAGGGTGGGGGTAAACTGATCTTGAACTTATTCTTGGAGAGACAAGAACATGAAGATAAACTTGTTGACATTTTCGGTTTCGCGTGCTGAGACGGAAATTTCTTAGCTCAGCTGAATTTACCTTACTGCCGTCTTGCTGAGTCAAGAGTGTAATTTAATGAAACAGTCAGTGTCGCTCTCGCTCAATTTACAGTATTTTCCCTTTTTAAAAACCATTCGGTTGGCTAAATAGCCATCAACCCAATGGATGTAGAAGGATCGGTACAAAAAATTGTAAGAAAACCAGCTGTCTCTGAAGTTGCTTCCAGCGCATTGTGCAGTATGTTAAGACCAATGCTAGCCGGAATTGCATCTCTAACAATTAATTGCATGCTATTTAAATCCAAAATATAAGAGCTATTCCGTATTCGAACAAAGTTGTTATTGATGTCATTGGATTTAACGGCTAGGTTGTGCCAGTCAACAAGATTTTGCTTTGAAAAGAGCTCCTTTTAGGACCGGATAAGCATAGAGACCAGTTGGTCAAGTACTATGGAAAAGGTTCAGTTTTCTATGAAAGATGAAGTACTAGGCAAAAAGCTCAACTGCGGGACGAACAGCAAACCCTTGCTCTAGTAAAAAAAATATATCTATTCTTGCGTAAGAGTGAAGTGGCAACTGATCTTCTGAATTCGTCCCCTTTGAGGTTCTACGTTTCAATTATAGCAGTCAATAGTTGAACTATGCATGTATGCTTCTGCATCAGTTTACTGTGACAGAACTGAAACAATGCAAACATAGTGAACCCACTCTTACCCTGCCGCAGAACCGTGGTTAGAGTTAGTAAAGTCAATATCACATTCATCGTGCGTGCGTTCCCACTGCCAAAAGTATCAATTGCAGAACAAAGCAGTCAAGCAAAACTGAATTAATTTCCAGGGGCCCACCCAAATCCGCTTGGCGGGTTTTCTTGGAAGGAAGTTATGTCAACAGTTTAAATTAAATTACGGGCTGACTAGGTCACGGGTCTATTTATTGCCTTAGTTATCTGCATATTCTTCTGGGTAGTTGTGTTCCAAATACGTTAAAATTCAATCTGGGCATTTTTCTTGATGCTTCGGGAAACCATTAAAAAAAAGAAAAAAAACACAACAACAACAACAGTCAAGAAAACAAGACAAAACAAAAAAGAAAAGACACGAGAACACTTATTTAAATACTCTGATATTGCCCAGAGCATCGACATCAATATTTTAATATACGGAAATTTATTATTTGAAAAGGTTTTTTTTTTCTTTTTTTTTTATCACCGATAACTTTGTGGTCCCCGTGATTGTAAGTGCAATGGGATGTCACATTGATTCATGACATCATCAAAACCGTTCTCAGATTTTTTTGGCAAATCAAACAAAATTTCGGATAGCGCGAACAGGCTCTAACCTTTGATTTCAAAGAGTTTCGAAAGCTATCTTTTGTAGTGTTTAATATTGTTTGTTGGCGATTGATAATACGGCAGTATCAAAGGCCCACCTTCAACCGACAGGCATTTTGAAACTATTTTCATCAATGAAAATTCGGCCCTAAGATGAAATTCATCCAGTTAGATCGCTACCGCTACGACAAGCAATGAGAATTTCCATAACGAAAACAAACGGTCGAAAAGCCTGTCGGTTGAAGGTGGGGCTTTGAAAATTGTCCCCGAGCAGCTAGACAAGTGGTGGTCGAGTTGTTAGGTGACGGGTTAATCAATACTCCCAGATTCGAGCCCTATCTCGATACACTTGGGTTGTCTTTTTAAACAAATATGACCATTCCCCATAACCCATATCAAGCTTTCACCTTTTTAAATTCACGATAATAGCGGAGCTGCGCGTGCGCCAACAGCGCGCATGCGCGATCACCATTGTTAAGAAAATATGGTAACGCATCGATGCAAGAAATCTTCATGACGTTATCAACCGTCCGTAGATACGTACGTGCGTCCGTCCGTACGTCCACCCCTCCATGTATGCCAATGTGACCAGTAGGCTTGGCTAAATCTATATACTAGTGAACTCAAAGCAAATGAACAATTCAGGATAATCGCGAATTCGAGAGCGAGAACGGATTGTTTATTTACGTTCTCTCCTCCTTCTTGACCCCGGAGATATGACCGTGTCTAGTTTTGGCGGGAATTTAGCAGATATTCGTTTGTTGTTGATCCCAACCGACAGAGAAGATCCTGGCGACGTGTTTATGTACTGCGGGTTACGTCAGTCCGATCCGATCAAGTCCGATAGGGTCCGATTCTGATTTTGTTAACGGCCAATTTTAACTTGCATGAAGAACGTCAACTTTCGCTCGAAAACGTGAACGTTTTGAAAGATTGCCCCTTTTCCCGTTCTGAGAAACTTTTTCTATATCGTCACTATTTCATTTATCCACAAAAATCCATTTCATGTTGACGTTTTACATTATCGCTAAAGTCATTCTGCGAGCTTTCTTGCAAAAGCCCTTGTAAAAGACTATCTGCATTAGCACGTTTTGATTCGCTTACTCCGGCTCGTTCTAACGCAAACAATGCAACGAGGGCTTTCAACTGAATCCGAAGGCATTGTTTATGGCCAAGTCATGCACTGTTCTGCAATAAATAAACTCTTTTTTATTCCAGTTTGGCACATATTTATCTTTTGAACCCATTACACGTGTAAGACAAGTATTGGTGCTAGACCCTTTTGTAAGTAAAGGTTGCCCTGACTGTAACCCTAACGGCTCGGTCAAATTTAGGGAGTGTTTATAATGTTGCCTCATTCAACCGAGTCATGAAATGAAAAGGCGAGTGCTGCTTTTCTACTATGTGTGATCCCAAGGTGAGTGAGCTTGCTAATGAAACGCATGATTAAAGATTCACAAGAAATTACATGCAAACGACAAATTAGTTGTATTGCTATCTTGATGCAGTCAATGTACGTTGATCTTTCTACGCTAAAGGATGTATATTCGGAAAATGGTGCGCTATTGCGCGCGCAATTGCAATACGGTGTTTATACTGATAACAGATTAGGAAACTCTGTAGACTAGCAAGAAAAGCCTTATGCAGGCAAATATACGGAAAATTTAAAACATTAAACTGTAAGCAGACAGATTATTAGCACTTTATATCTTTGTTCATCACCAAAAGTTTGGTCTGATTTTTTTATCTGTTTATCGACATCGTAACTGGTCCTGAGTGAATTTAGCCAATTGCTACTGTTTCCCCAAATTCAAAATGGCAGATTTAGCAGTGGAAAGGACTGTTCGATTAAAATATATAATTTATGTCACGGTTTCCGTCCCGTTAAAATTAACGTCGGTCAGGAACCCATGACCGGGAGCCTACAACTCTACTGTGTTCGTGTAACGGCGTTTTTACAGACTGATTTATTTTTAGATTGAATTTCCCGCGAATGAGACTCCCACAGGAGCCCGATGACCAATTACAAGAAATTAAGCTGACGTCACAGGGTCACCGAACTGGAACTGCCTTTGTTTTTTGACCTAATTCGCGGGAAGTGCTAGTCTAAAAATAAACCTACTTGTAAAAAGGCCGTTTCCAAGACACTGTATGGAAGTTGCACGCTCCAGATGGGCTCCTGCGTCGGTCCATTTCGTCCCATCCTTCTTCTAGCGGCTGGGCATTGTCTTCTAATGTGGCCTACCCTGCAATAATTGCATCATCTCCCTGCACACGGCAAAAGATAATAACTAAAATTGAATTTTATTTTGGTTGCGCTTTATTGAGTACGTTCAATGTATGCAAAAGTGCCTTGACATACTTACTTGCTCTGTTTAAATTCTCTTTTCCCACACGCTGCGAATGGTTTCTTTGGATTGTTGGAAGTGGTGCAATTGAGTCTGTAAGTTGCTGGGCACGATGGTCCACTGCACAACCCCCATTAGCCACCGTGACGTCACCATCGTTACTCTGGCAAAGCTGACTTGCCAGTCGCATTAATTATCTTAAGATCGATCTTTTATTCATTTGTTGTCTAGCATCTTCCTGTCCATTGTCTCCTCCTCGTCCGTGTTCCACTCATTTTCCTTTTCTTTGCAATTCATCATTCCTTCCCTATCCATCCCCTGTTGCATTTACGTCAGGACCTTTCCCCATCTCGCAGTCCTCGTTGAGGAGTTGTATCTCCGGTGTGGGCTCTGGCATAGGGATTTTTTTCTCCGGGTAAAGCCATCTGGTTCACAGAAAAACCAGTATTAAAATACGGCGTGGATGCATTGACAAAGTCGTAGAAAATAGAACTTTAAATCAACCAAAACTACTCAAAACCCCGCAATGCATCTCAGTCTTCCTAAACTATGAAAAATACATCAATTAAATGTAGTTTTTTGTCTTTTTTTTTTTTTTTTCAAGTGACACATTTGCACATTTACAGCATTAGAGGGCGAGATTTTTTTATTTTGTTCCCCAGTGTCCTTTAGTAAGCACCAAAATAACCACGGTTGGTTCAAAACAAGAACCCCGCTAAATACAGACTTCCAGCTATTTGACGCAGACTCGGAAATCAGAGGCGATAATAGTTGCCAACGGTTGTGCAGGTTGATTTTACTGTGACTGTGCATACTTCGATACTATGGGCAGAGGCATTTTGATTCGTGGCGCTAGCGATAAAGCAACGTTAACGAGAATTGAGGTACGTTGTCCTTGGTGCTGAGCAGACCGAAAGAGTCATGTTTAGTTATATTTTATCGCGAGTGATTAATGTCGCCAATTGAAGTGCAAGATAATAGTATTATAAAATTAGCATGCCACAAGTATCATCGACATCTCATATCAAAACTATATAATGTATAGCCAGATGCTCGTGACCTTAAAGTGTTTAACTCTGGTTAAGATCTGGGGTTTTGGAGTGTTGCGCACCTCCTGCATTATCCCGCGCGTGAAGCTTCGATCGTAAATTTTGTCCCTATTTGCCGTAAAATTGGAATTATCATTGAATTCTCGATTTCGGCTAGCCTGGGTTTTCATCATCTTTCGGTCACGTTGTGTTGCTTACGTTAATAATTCTTTTAAAATCTCGGCTGTAGGCAGAGGGGGACCTTCTTATAGGCAAACTAAGACTGGGCTCTCGATTCATCAATACTAAAATTTCATATTTTCATTTACGCTGTGACCCATAGATAACCACAGTAAATACAGTAAATACCGTATTTAAACCTAGTTTGTAATACAATGCTCGTAAGTGTTTCATCTTTTAAAGCACACTTACCATACTAAACCATTCCCTGCATTTGTCAAGTTGTCAGTGAGAATTGCAAACACTGTATCTTTTGTACTATCACGGCTTAAGTCCCAATTCATTTGTGGTTAAAAGATTGATAATGAAATGATCTTTTCCCAGTTGTTAGTTAGCGGTTGGGCCTATTCACATCAGCACCGTCCCCGTCCAACCTCCCCGGGAAATATCGTGATTTTTTACAAACGCGCGTGAAATTATTCCCTAATCTAAAGAGTATACCATTTGATTAGTGATTAATATCATCGTTGACAAATTACGTTCATAACATGCCATTTTGACACTATAGAAAAAAGTTGCCATGGCAACATCGTATTTCACGCGTGACTTAACGCTGAAATTTCGCGCCATATTTAAGGATCAATTTGTTACCAATTCTTAATACACACTGTAATAAATAGATTTAGATAGCCCAAAAGCGGAGCTGTCGTTTCTAACCCCAGTAAGAACATAATAAGTGTACATGGAAATAATTATGCTTCTGTATAAAGTACAAAATTAATCGTCTCGCCATTACTGTAAGCAGTTTAAAGTGATCAAACAGATCAAAGACCTCTGAGCTGACAAAAGTAAACGAACAAGTCTTGGAAACAATAATCTCTTCCACAACATTTTCCGTATGACCGACAATCTTTTCTCCCTCTCTCTTCAGTTTAGAAGGGTAAAAATCTTACTAATTAAAAAATGTATTGACTGCAATTTCACTGTCACACAAATTATTTGGCGAGTGCAAAGCTAGAATTTTTCCCTAGAGTTTTGTCCAAGATTGTACCTTCATGATTCTTCAATTCAGAGTAGCATCAAACTATGTCTTATGTGAGACATTTTCGTCCAAGTAAATGAACATGAATTTCAGTTTAGGAGAAAGTTTGAGTGGGTGATTGAATCTAAAGGTTTCTCTTCGGACGCTAAGCGTGCAATCTCCTCTCTTCTCACTGACTTGTGGATTTTTCTTCAGAGGTCTTGAAATTGAACAAATTGGTTGTCTCCTACCTGTTGGGGCATTTTAATGCCATGTGTGCTTTTATTTTTTTTTTAATTTTTTGCTGCGCATTGATGAATCGTCATTTAAATAGACAATATTCAGAAATGGCGGCCAAGAAATTACTCTTTTGTCTTTGTGCTAATCATTCCCACTTGCTTTACATATTCTGTTTCACGGGTAACGGATTTTGCTGGACTATAAAAGTTGTGAATTCCATAGATCTTTAAAAAAGTAAGGCACTTCTGAAAGTTACGAGAGATCGACTTGGAGCAAGTCTATTTTATTACCAAGGCTTTTGTCCGCAAATAAACTTAAATAAAAGTACTCAGATTTATGATGGGTTCCGTCTATTTTTCTACATGCTTTCTTACCATTTCGCAATACACTCATTACATTGACTTTCGTCGATAAAAACAGCTTTGATTGAATGCTTCAGTTCTCGAAAAACAGTTCTGTGAGAATTTAACAGTGTTTCTGCACGTTGCACCGGCCGAGTCGGATTTCTTTCAGTTCGTCGGCGGTACTTTCTTGGCCATTAATAATGGCTGCTGTTAAGCCTTGACTTCTCAATCAGGCGACTTTGTCCAGGCTTTGTTTTTCATTAAAGACACAGGGCGGGCCACCAAAAGACAAACGGGCACAAACTGGGCAATCTCAAAACACAGTGATTTGCCTTATCCCGTCGGAGAACGAAAAATAACATCCTTTCCTTTCAGGTATGCCTCAACAACTTTTTCTGACCTTCCCTTGATTCTTTATATCCTAATTTCTGTACACCAAGCTCTATCGCATCTTCCACATCTTTCATTGCTCCCAAAGAGAACAACACAGGAAAAAACATTATGGCGTCCCAAGGCCTCTTACCATTTGAATCATTCTTAGAATTGCTGAAATTCCACCGGTGATTTTGGCGCCAAACAGATGAGAAACTCGCCTCGCGAGGCCGTGAGGATAAAATCAAACATGTTTTTCGCCTCGCGAGGCAAATTCCTCATTGTGTGCAGCCATCGTGAGAATTGGGTTGAGCTTGGTCAACCAAGCATCCAATAAAAATACATGGCATTCTCACGTGACCTCCGGTGGGGTCGGAATTTCTTCCTCCGACACCATCTTGAACCGCTGGCGTCACGTGAGTATGCCATGCATTTTTATTGGCTGCTTGATTAAACCAAACCCAGCTCGAATCTCACGATGGTTGCACACAGCAAGGAATTTGCCTCGCGAGGCCAAAAATATGAAACATGTTTGATTTTATTCTCACGCTTTGTGAGTCGAATTTTTCACCAAAATTTCCCTGCACAGTTGAGGAAACGGCTGAGCAAACCGCCTCACTAGGCAGTTTGCTCAGCTCTTTCCTAACTGTGTGCGACGGGCTTAAGAATTGTCGTTTCTTCTTTTCGCTAATGACTGTTCTATTTTTTTTAAGCCCGCGTATTTACCCCTCTCATTTCCTACTTTTT
>BLFO01003992.1:94659-97159 GCA_014634245.1 Montipora cactus
AATGTAAATGATCTCATTTTCAGAGATAAAGTGGAATAAATAAAGTACGATCTCTCACATCACGAGCTATAGTACGTCTGTGATTTCTAATTTTAGCGTGATTCCTATTCGCTGGCTTTTGACAGTCGACTCTGAAATGACTTCTTTCCTTTTCCGTTCGCTTGCTCAGTGAGGATTTGCTTGTTTTCTTTTCAAACTCTTGCCATTCAAGAAAAATGTTAAGAATTCAATGAGATACAAACATTTTTTAATTTTTTCATTTAAAAAAAAAAATTAACAGCCAGTGGCCACTGTGCACTGATTAAGAGTACAGCCTGGTATCACGTTTTAAAGGAACACTTAGGTGCTTGTAAATTCCTTTCTAATAATGCCTGACAAACATCATCTTTTAACTACCTTTTCTACTATTTTTAGCACATGTTGAAGGACAGTCCAGTCCAGTCCAGTGTCTGTCCATCACAGTCCTTCAAAGGGTATGAAAGCCAAATTAACAAGAATAGATAAACAAGAAATGAATGCTGAAGACAAACACTTGTACCACAGCAAGTGAGTACTTTTTTATTAATTGCATTACCATTCATAATTAGCACATACTTAATGACATTATTGTAATTATGGACTAGTACATGCAAATGCCTTATTGTATTGAAATGTTCATTGTGTATGCTGCAGGATCAAGCTAATAAGAAAGGAATGCTCTAAGAGATGGCCTGGAAACAATGAAGTGTATTTCCGGAGTAACAATGCAAACAGCTTAATTCTCTCAGAATTAGTGTCTTCATTGGAACCCATATGCACATTGAAAAAAATTGGCTTTGGGCAAAGTAAGTGATTCTTTTTTTAGCCCTGATTGAGCCATGCCAAAGTAATTTTTTAGTAGATTTTGTTAAAATGCTAGTGTACACAATTATACTGAAGCATTATCCTTTGACTTGGTATTCAAGATCAGTTATTATCTTTTGTTTGTTTGAATTTGTTTGATTTTTTAATTCGTGTGAATTGTTTGTTTGATGTTTGATGTTTCAGGTGCAATCAGAAACCACATCTTACAGTGGGCACTCGAAAAGAACAGAAAACTTACTGATGGTTATGATTTTGAGGTACAACTAGTCCTTGTAAGGAATACCAGTACTACTTACATCCTATTAAGCTTGTAACTTAAGAATGGAGCATTAAGCTTTTTCTCTCTTTTTGGCACAAATCCAGGACACCTGCAAAGAGAGCTCTGTCAAGTCCGACAACAGATGAAAACGAGAGCATTGGTAAGGAAAGGATATGGCCACTGACAGCCATTCCTTTCTTTTATGATAAGACTTTTATCTAGTATATGTAATAAAGTTAAATTTGAATTGGGGAATGAAAATTTACACAGAGGAAAGATCCTTACAAGACAGTTAGGTATAAAATGTAAACATGAGATTTTACCCTGAAAAAAAAAAATACTCAAGGCTTCATCCTGGCTGCCAGACTTTCTTGCAAAAATGCAGTTTGTGAATTTTTATGACTTATTCATTGTGCATAGTTAGGAACATCAATTTTAATCTAGATTCGGTAAATTAGGTATTTTTTTTAAATAAAGCTTTTCTTTTTATATTTTATTTTACATGTACATGCCTATTCACATTCTTTGCAAGAAATCAATATTAATGAAGGGAGCTATCGTTACTTCAAGTCATTTGATCAGATTTCAAACAAGTAACAGGGTGTCTTTTGTTTTTGGCATTTAAGATGAAACAGACACTGAAACACCCAGTCCTGACGAGGCCTGCAGCAGTGATGGTGTTAACGACATATCCCTATTATCTGCATACAGCTCACAAATCATCTGTGCAGTGTTTTTCAAAAAGCCAACCTTCAGAAGTTTGAGTGTGAAACACCATCTTGCTCCAGCTGCTAAAGAACTAAAAATCAAGCATAGAGGCAAATGAAAGTACGCATTTGCCCTGAAAATTGCATCTGAACTTGTAACGAAGAAGATGATTCAAGTTGCTGAAGGTGCAAATTTGAAATGCCTTTCAAGAAATGAGGTTCTTATTGACAAGGAACTAGATGTGTTATCAGTTGAATCCAACAGTTCAGATCGTATTGATTCATCCTCGGGATCTACTATGTCTGTTTATGAAACAGATTCAGGGCCAGATTATGATTATGATGATGAACCAGAGCAGGCTGACTAATGCAGCTTCCATTATATGTGTTATATATGTTGCTGAAAGTGGCTGATGGCTAATTACAAATGATGATATATTTTTTAGCTAATTTTGTTTTGTCTGGTGATGCTCTTGCCCTACATTGTATAAAGTTCACATTGGAACAGTAGATGTACCGTATTTACCCATGTATAGGTCGATCCCATGTATAAGTCGACCACCCATTTCTGATGGCAAAAAACGCAATTTCTTAATTTCTTCAGCATTTTCACGCAAATACGAGTGACGATGCTTGCACGCAAACACGAGGTATTGCGCCAGGTTACTAAGCCGTTGAACGATCGTGTTTT
>BLFO01003992.1:109659-113211 GCA_014634245.1 Montipora cactus
GATCACCACCCGGTTTCGTTACCCCCACCATTAATATTATTGTGAAACTTAAAATATAAATTTCTTATCAACATCAACGGTACATGTATCCTGCTGTCAGATTGCTGTTATTCTTGTAAATCTTCCTTAGAACTTTCTTGACTGGTGTCTTAACAAAGTCCAAAGATATAAACTTTCGCGAAGAATAACGGTAATATCATTAATGACTGATAAAACTCCAACTTATAAAGTAGAGACACGGTTTATTTGAAATACAGTAGTCCAATCTAGGGATTTCTCTTTATCTCTTTTTCAGGTGGGGTGGAGTTCATTTCCCCTTATAAGGGAAAGGCGGTAAGGGGATTTGTTGGCTCTTCTTTGCAGTTCAATTGGAGTTTCACTGGGGATGTTGAGACCATTCTGTGGGGTCTAGCAAAAGCAGATGATCCAAGTGTGCTTGATTCTAGTCAAGTTCTATTTTTTACTTACAAGGAATGGACCAGGCTCATTTACAACCCCAGCAGCATATGTTGGGCGAGTAACTGGAACGTTTATCAATAGGTTGGTTATGTTTACTATCCACGATCTTAAAACAGATGATACAGGATATTATTGCTGTGAGATGATCCCACCACCACCTTCTAACAGGAAAACTGATCACGTCTGGTTATTTGTTCAGGGTGAGTATGGTAAAGCTACTTTAAAACTGATAATTTAACATTGCAATAAATCATAAAATTTAATTGTAATTGTAATTTAATTGTAATTTAATATTATTATAGTACACCTAGAAAATTAAATTCAATGTGTTAATCAATTGTTATCTATCACATCTGGAAATTACAAATACAGCACATTTAAGTGCTACTATCACCAAAAAATCAATTCTTGTTTTTCTTTGCCTTAAAAAAAGTACATGTGTATCTGTTTTAACTAAACATTAATTGGCCCAAGTTTTAAGCTTCATTTAAAAAACACACCAGCCTGTTTATTTTCACTGCAATTTTCCTATTTGAAAGGGCAGTGTCATGGACTGTTAGTAAAACCCTTGAAAGCAAAGGAGACCTGTTTACCCATGGGAAACAAGAATTAATGCCCAAATTTTCTTTAAAACGGCTACTTTAGCTCACAAAAGCCATTCTTAACTGTTTTGGTAACAAAAAACCAAGATTAAAATGGATGCCAACAAATGTCGGCCTGTTGTTTTCAAGTTCTCGTCTTGTATCTTACACTACTGACCACAGATATAGGAGCACTTTCAAGCACGTAAAATGCGCGCAAGATGGCAGATTTACCAAAATAGGCGCGCGAAAAATTTTACATGAATTTATAGACGCGCCCAAATTACACACACTCTGCTTGTACTTTGACCTAAGTGAAAATTGCCATTGCCATAACACTGGCTTACGTGTATTTTCCATTTAGCAGTACGTGAATCTGCACCGCACCGCACCGCACCACACCGGTTGCTCAGTTGGTTGACCACCGGGCTGTCACGCGGGAGGTCGTGAGTTCAACTCCAGCCGGACCAACACTTAAGGTCTTTAAATAACTGAGAAGAAAGTGCTGCCTTTGTAATTGTATCTGCAAATGATTAGACTTTCTAGTCTTCTCGGATAAGGACGATAAGCCGGAGTTCTCGTCTCACAACCCTTCAATGTTCATAATCCTGTGGGACGTAAAGGTTTCCTTGCTGACTTTTTTCGGATGATCTTCAGTTGCAGTGTATTTCTACGATTGCGCGCAGTAACGTCATGATAAGTAAAACGGTTTTTTTTTGATGAAGTACGAATAGTAAGATGGACTCACAAAGTTTCGTTTATTTTTGTACAGTTGGTCTCTCTGGAAACATGCCATTTTAGTTTCTCGAATGCGAGTTTTAAGTCAACTCAACTCGGAATCGCTACTTTCACTCTTTCCAGAGATTCAAAGCCGATTCTGTAGAAGCTATGAGAGGTCCCAAATGGCATATCTCCATTTATGCAAATGAAATCATGTTGCACCGTCCACGTCATTTTAAGAAAAAAGGGCAGCAAATTTCTTAGTGCGTCATTGGCGGATCAGTCTCGAGGACTTTACGAGAGCTGCGCCCAATCACGATGGCGTTTTCACTTCCGGCGTTTTAACAGCCAATCAGATCAGGAGTTTGGTCGACCAAAATTTGGCCGACCGTCCGGAATTCTTGTGAGACGTTTGGTCAGGCCAAATTTTAGCGAGCGACGACATAAGAGAACATATGGGAGAAGCTAAAAATGGACCTGATCGCAAGTTACAATATTATTGAAAGTGCAGCTGTAATTTTTGAACGGCCGTAATTTTAACAGGTATATACAATAATTAACGTAGATAAAGTTAATGCCATGCGCAAAATCGCTAAGGCGTTTTCAGTGTGAAACATGTCATGGGGAATCAAACTCTGTTGCAACCTCGTTCCCAGGGTCTCTCTTCTCTGCCTCCCAGAGACCCTGGTTGGATTTTCTTTATATTTTGATTCTGCAACTCCTATTCGTTTGACGAGGCATTCTTAAAATTTATTCTTAATCTTCGCCTTACAAAGTAAGTTTCGAAAAGGTTAATGTTATATTCCCACAGGAGATTCCCAAAAAAGCGGTCAAAGCTAAAAACAAGAACATTTGCGACCAATAAGACCTTTGATGTTGAGCGGCGGTTATGAACGGTCACACAAGAAAAAGATTTCGTTAGTAGCTCAAGTTGCTTCTACAGAACATACACTATCGTAAAACAATACGCCACACACTAAGTGTGAGCTTTCTCAAGGAACTTCACAAGGCGTAAGTGAAATTCTAACGACGCGAGTTTATTTTCTGGTCCGTCCGATCGATTAGACAACAACTTTTTGCCTTTTGCAACGAACACCCTGGTTCAAAAACTCAAAGCAAATGTACACGACACAATGGTCAGAGAAATGGAAAAAAAATATGTGTTTTCACTCGATCATAAATATTCACGTGAACGATGTCGCGTCATGCCAGATTGACATCACCTACCAAAACACTCGCTTTCATTGGTTCTTGAAGTCACATGATAAGCGACCTTTGTTCCCTTAGTGACTGGAAGTCGTTCAATGGCTTGGTTATCTTTACCATTCATGATCTTGTTGCTGTCAGATGATCCCACTACTACCTTTCAACACGAAGAATGACCATGGTTGGTTATTTGTCCAGGGTGAGTATGGTAATGCTAATTTAAACTGATATTTCAACATCGCAACAACTCTTGAAATTTCATTGTAAAATACAGTACATGTAGAAAATTAAACGCAATGTATTAATTAATTATTATCTATCAAAAAAGCAAGTCTTGTTTTTCTTTGCATGGCTTTCAAAACTATGTCAGCTAAACATTAATTGACCTGTTTACCTATAGCAAATAAAAAATAAGAACCAATTTTCTTCAAAACGGCTAGTTTAGCTCAGAAAAAAAATATTCTTGAGAGTGTTTAAGATTAAAATGAATGCCAACTTGAAAATGTCAGGCCGACATTTTCAAGTTCTCCTCTTGTATCTTAAAAGAACTTCGTAATAGTTAAGTGTGGTTCCTTTTTCTTTTAAA
>BLFO01003992.1:115806-143875 GCA_014634245.1 Montipora cactus
ACATTGAAAACACTGAAAACACAGAATTCCCGAAACGGTGTAATAAGCTCCAAAAGGCACAAGAATACACCAGAGGTGAGTCATTTTTATTCACTTTATTGAATGAAAGTTAAATTGAGCATTTTTTAGGCTTTATAATCGACGGTATTTGATTTCCCATACGAAGTCTTATAATGCGTTTAAATTCTCAACGGCTGTCTGTAGTGACGCGAGCTTGGGCTGCCTATGGTAACACCTGATTCAACTGATCGAGGAAAATGTTCCATAAAAACTTTAAATCGCGACCTTTCCTTTTTGAAAATCCATTTTATGGACAGCCACGTAAATGGAGTTCATTCACCCAGTATTTTTTGCATAGTCCTGAGTGACTTACGTGATGGGGTTTTTGGGGTGCAGGGATGGCGCAGTAGTGAGGGCATTCTTCTCCCACCAATGTGACCAGAAGTTCGATCCTCAGACTCGGCGTCATATGTGCGTTGATTTTATTTATTGGTTCTCTACTTTGCACTGAGAGGTTTTCTTCCGTGAACTCCGGTTTTCCCCTGTTTTCAAAAGCCAGCATTTGACTTCGTTTTCGTTAGTTGCTGATTTTAGTTTACAGTGTCCCCAATTAGTGCTCCACGGCTGGAAAGACTACACACTTAAATAAAATTCCTTTCCTTTTCCTTTTTCTTCTTCAGATCCGAAGCGTTGTCGAAAAAAAAAAAAATAATAATAATATGTATTATTATTCAACACATTGTGACAATGTCAAAATATGGCAATATTCGCCGTGCGTACTCAACAAATATCTTGCGATATAAGTCATTTTGTGTGACGTGGAAAAAAATGGAGTTTCTCCACCTTTTTTTTTTTGTTTTTTTTTTCTTTTTGTACTGCTCTATCTTCCTGTAACAAAATCCCAGTTCCCAGTGATCAAATCTTATTTCACCACTGAAAAATCAGGTCAATCGCAGCTCCCATTTACACCTCCATTACCATCGTTTAATACAACACAGCGACAACTTTGTGCGGGATTGGTACGCAACGTTTCCCCAGGGGAGGACAGTTGTTACAATATAAATTTGTTCAACTTGCACACGTGCAGTCAGGGGTCAGGGTGTCTTTTTCAAAATTCTTTTGTTTCAATTCTTGTCGTAATTCTACCGTACTGTTATCATTAAATGATCGGGATCTGCCCTTCATTTATAATGGAAATTAGTCAAAAAATTAACGTACCTACGGAAACTACGAAAGCTTTTAAGGGGCATCATAGTTTTTAAAATCGAATTAGTTAATTTTTGCGAACATTGGAGTTTGGCCCCGCGTTTTGGCTACTACCATTTATTTTCGTTTTATTCACTTGCGCTTAGTTTCAGCCTTTTTGAATTTGCCGATGGATTTTTCCCACTAAAAAAAAAAATTATCGGTTGGAATCCACGAAAAATGTAACCGTGGTGAAATGTGTCAGTGCATTCATTTAAGTTAGTTTCCGGCTTCATGTGCTGAAAGCAGAGCTGTGGGTTATTCTACAGGTACCGGAAAGCATTGAGTTTTTGGTCACTTGGGATTAGTCTTTATTTGGAGTTGTTTGCTTTTCTGTCTTTTTTAAATTTTGTGTTACGGAATTTCTGCTCCGATACTTGCAGAAGCTGCAAGAATTGTGCTGACAAGATGCTCTAAGTTTTGTTCTGTGGTTGTTTAATATGGCGTTTAAGGGGTCTTTTGTGAAACCCAAACCTTTGGATTGCTCTGGTTAAATCAATTTTCGCGGGGAAAATTAGGTGCTTCGTTTTCGACTCAGGGTGCTTCCTCTTCGATCTTTTGGGCGCTTCGTTCTTTGTTTTGAGTGCTTCGTTTTCGATACTACCAACAAAAACGTCATCCCCAAATATAAATCTGCGTTACTGTAATCACTTCGTGACTATTTCAATCTTTTTAACATGACAAAGTCCTTTGTTTTAAAGATATTATCATCATCTGAAACAAAGGAAAGTCAAAATCAACAAACTACAATGTAGTTTGAAAGTTTTTAACTCCAAAATATACATGTATTTATATTAAGATACTTTGGTTTTTTTTTCTGGCAGCGATTGAATTGTATTGTGTTACCACTCAATCAATCAATCAATCAATAATTCAATAATAATTATATTGAATCATTAATTGTTGCTGTTGATGGGCAGTTTGTAACTGTAACTGGATCACCACCTCGTGTGTGGCCCCCAACATCATAATGAAACTTAAAATATAACTTTCTTATTAACATCAACAGTACATGTATTTTTATAGTTGTCTAACCCTGTTGTCAGATTGCTGTTACTCTTGAAAATTTTCCATAAACCTTTCTTGACTAGTGTCTTAACAAAGTCCAAAAATATAAACCTTCCTGAATAATACCGGTAATATCATTAATGACTGATAAAACTCATAAAGTAGAGACACTGTTTATTTGAGTTTGCAAATACCGTAGCCCAATTTAAGGATTTCCATTATTTCTCTTTCAGGTGGGGTGGAGTTGATTTCTCCTTATAAGGGAAAGGCTGTAAGAGGACTTGTTGGCTTTTCTTTGCAGTTCAATTGGAGTTTCACTGGGGATGTTGATACGATTCGGTGGGGTCTCGCACGAGCAGATAATCCAAGAGTGCTTGATTCTCGTCAAATTCTATTTTCACTTAGGAAGACTGGGTCAGACTCATCTACAACCCCAGCAGCATATGTCGGACGAGTAAATGGAAGTCTTATCAATGGCTTGGTTATCTTTACTATTCATGATCTTAAAATAGATGATACAGGATATTATTGCTGTACGATGATCCCACTACCACCTAATAACAGGAAAACTGATTATGTTTGGTTAGTTGTTGAGGGTGAGTATGGCAACGCTAATTTAAACTGGTACTTCAACATTGCAACAACTCTTGAAATTTAATTGTAAAATGCTATTATAGTACACCTAGGAAATTAAATTCAATATGTTAATCAATTATATCGATCACATCTGGAAATTACAAATACAGCACATTAAAGTGCTACTATGACCAAAAAATCGATTCTTGTTTTTCTTTGCCTTTCAGAACTGCATGCACATCTGTTTTAACTAACCATTAATTGACCCAAGTTTTAAGCTTGATTTAAAAAACACACCGGCCTGTTTATTTTCACTGGAATTTTCCTATTTGAAAGAGCAGTGTCATGGATAGTTAGTAAAAGCCTTGAAAGCAAAGGAAACCTGTTTACCCATGGGAAACAAGAATTAATGCCCATTTTTTCTTCAAAACGGCTAGTTTAGCTCGCAAAAACCATTCTTAAGTGTTTTTGATTACGCATGGCCAAGATTAAAATGAATGCCAACTTGAAAATGTCGGCCTGTTGTTTTCAAGTTCTCCTCTTGTCATACAGTACTGTCCACAGATATAGCAGCACTTTCAGGCACGTGAAATGCGCGCAAGATGGCCGATTTTCGCCCAAAATACGCACGCGTAAAATTTTACATGAACTATTACACGCGCCTTAATTACACTCAGTCTGCTTGTAATTTGACATAAGTGAAAATTGCCATTGCCATTACACTGGCTTGTGTGTATTTTCCACTTAGCAGTGTTCGTGAATCTGACATTGAAATTTGGAATCTCATAGTCCGTATTTCAGTGTTTGAAAAATTCAGCCTTGTTTGCGTGTTCTTAGAATAAGGTTTTATCTTCGGATTGCTGTTGTAATCCATCAAGATAACATGTGAATCTTCAGCTCTCATTTCACAAAAGTGAAATTTCCTTTACCCGGTATCCCCTAATTAATCAATTAAGAATCAAAAGTTTTAACTGTGACGAGCGAACGATCGATGGAAGTGCTTGACATCATAAGATATTAACGAAGGATAATTAAACTCAAAACTTGTGCTGCATTTATTTTCTCGCTGGGCGGATTGAGTGATCGCACGCGGGAGAAAGGAGAAAACTTTAATTGCGAAGGGAAACTTAAACTTGCACATTTGTTTTGATTTGCACAGTCAAGCTGTTACAATAGCGAAAGTAACATGAAAATTCAAAACATGTCTTCCTCTGATTACCATTTTTGAAACATATTTCAGAATAAAAACTAATGATAATAAACGACGTTACGATCTTCCTGAGATCATTTCCAAGTTGTAGAAAAAGCGAATGAAATATGCATATACTAGTAGTAGCTATCGCTAAGTGCCAACGAGACAGTCAATAATATACATAGTTTGCAGATTTGTATCAGATTGCTGTTTGGAACCCAATAGTAGTTGTAGTTTTTTGTTTTGTTTTTTTTTTTCTTGCAAAGTACTGCAACTCAACTTATCTAAGTTAACAATAACACAATAACAATAGAAATGTAAGGAAAACCCTTGCACACTTTGTATTTAGAACAACGATGAAAATGTCAACGTGTTTTGCAATAACAAAAAACGATCAGGGTCTATTTTAGGTTCGCGTGTAGGTACTTTGGAGTTGGCAAAACGAAAAATAGAGCCTGCCCAAATTCCACTTAGAAAATCTTTCCGTCCACTTTTTTGGATTGATTGACATGTCCTTCATTGGCCAATCAGATTTAAGCACCGCACCGCACCGCACCGCACCGCACCGGTTGCTCAGTTGGGTGAGCACCGGGCTGTCACGCGGGAGATCGTGAGTTCAACTCCGGCCGGACCAACAATCAGGGTCTTTAAATAACTGAGCAGAAAGTGCTGCCTTTGCAATTGCATCTGCAAATGGTTAGACTCTCTAGTCTTCTCGGATAAGGACGATAAGGCGGAGGTCTCGTCTCACAACCCTTTGTCATAGACTTTTTCGCCTAGTTTCGTGACTTTAGGACTTTGAACTCTGTCACGCAAACTGTCATGTTTTTGAGCATGTGATCTGTATTGAACATGTGATTTTGTGCTTTTGAGATCGATCAGAATTTTGAGATTGAGAAATTATATGTCGGGCGGCTTGGAGTTCCGCATATATTTAGCTGGATTTGTCAGATATTCGTTGGAATTTGAGTTCCATAAAGGAGGAGACAAAAAAATCTATTACACCCTTCAATGTTCATAATCCTGTGGGACGTAATGGTTTCTTTGGTGACTTTTTTCGGATGATCTTCAGTTGCAGTGTATTTCTAGGATTGCGTGCAGTAACGTCATGATAAGTAAAACGGCTTTTTTTTTTTTTTTTTTGATGAAGTACGAACGGTAAGATGGACTCACAAAGTTTCGTTTATTTTTGTACAGTTGGTCTCTCTGGAAACATGCCATTTTAGTTTCTCGAATGCGAGTTTTAAGTCAACTCAACTCGGAATCGCTCCTTTCACTCTTTCCAGAGATTCAAAGCCGATTCTGTAGAAGCTATGAGATGTCTCAAATGGCATATCGCCATTTATGTAAATGAAATTAAGTTGCACCGTCCACGTCATTGTAAGAAAAAAGGACAGCAAATTTCTTAGTACGTCAGTGGCGGATCAGTCTCGAGGACTTCGCGAGAGCTGCGCGCAATCACGATGGCGTTTTCACTTCCGGCGTTTTAACAGCCAATCAGATCAGGAGTTTGGTCGACCAAAAATAGGCCGACCGTCCGGAATTCTTGTGAGACGTTTGGTCAGGCCAAATTTTAGCGAGCGACGACATAAGAGAACATATGGGCAAAGCTAAAAATGGACCTGATCGCAAGTTACAATATTATTGAAAGTGCAGCTGTAATTTTTGAACGGCCGTAATTTTAAAAGGAATATGCAATAATTAACTTAGATAAAGTTAATGCCATGCGCAAAATCGCAAAAGCGTTTTCAGTGTGAAACATGTCATGCGGAATCAAACTCTGTTGCAACCTCGTTCCCAGGGTCTCTCTTCTCTGCCTCTCAGAGACCCTGGTTGGATTTTCTTTATATTTTGTTTCCGCAACTCGTATTCGTTTGACAAGGCATTTGATAAATTGATTATTAATCTTCGCCTTACAAAGTAAGTTTCGAAAAGGTTAATGTTATATTCCCACAGCAGATTCCCAAAAAAGCGGTCAAAGCTAAAAACAAGAATATTTGCGACCAATAAGACCTTTGATGTCGAGCGGCGGTTATGAACGGTCACACAAGAGATCTCGTTAGTAGCTCAAATTGCTTCTACAGAGCATACTTTATCGTAAAACAATACGCCACACACTAAGTTTGCTTGATAAAATGTATGTTTTATTTTACCGACGCTAACCAGCAAGCTGTGTACAGTAAAAGGAAAAAAGATAACGACAAATTACGCGAAGATGTTAAACATAAATAAGTTAAAACTGTCTACTCGCTGTACAAGCTTCCTACTTAGGAATAACGTATTTTTACATTTAAAAGAAAAACGAAAATCAAAGAACAAAATAAAATACCTGCACATGATGCAGAATCGATCCCAAAACATGTTTGTTTCCGATATTTAAACGTTTCACTTGCTTTCTTGCAGGACAAAACCTTTTCTCTGCAAATTATTAGGCATTCTTCTCTATCTTTCAATTCGACTGTTCTTGAGCTTTCTCAAGGAACTTCACAAGGCGTAAGTGAAATTCTAACGACGCGAGTTTATTTTCTGGTCCGTCCGATCGATTAGACAACAACTTTTTGCCTTTCGCAACGAACACCCTGGTTCAAAAACTCAAAGCAAATGTACACAACACAATGGTCAGAGAAATGGAGCAAAAAATGTGTTTTCACTCGATCATAAATATCCACGTGAACGATGTCGCGTCATACCAGATTGTAAAATGACATCACCTATCAAAACACTCGCTTTCATTGGTTCTTGAAGTCACATGATAAGCGACCTTTGTTCCCTTAGTGACTGGAGGTCGTTTAATGGCTTGGTTATCTTTACCATTCAAGATCTTGTTGCTGTCAGATGATTCCTCTACTACCTTTCAACACGGAGAATGACCATGGTTGGTTATTTGTCCAGGGTGAGTATGGTGATGCTAATTTAAACTGATATTTCAACATTGCAACAACTCTTGAAATTTCTTTGTAAAATACAGTACACCTAGAAAATTAAACACAATGTATTAATTAATTAATTATTATCTATCAAAGCATGGCTTTCAAAACTATGTCAGTTAACATTAATTGATCTGTTTACCTATAGCAATAAAAGATAAGAACCAATTTTCTTCAAAACGGCTAGTTTAGCTCAGAAAAAAAATATTCTTAAGAGTGTTTAAGATTAAAATGAATGCCAACTTGAAAATGTCAGGCCGACATTTTCAAGTTCTCCTCTTGTATCTTAAAAGAACTTCGTAATAGTTAAGTGTGCTTCCTTTTTCTTTTAAAATTTAATCAATTTTATCTCACTGCGGTGATCCAGAAGCAATTTAAGAATTTATGAAAAAATCACTGAAAAAATGATTTAGCAAATTATTGTCAAAATAAAGGGATAATTTCAATAATGCTACCCTGTTAATGGTCTGCGATTAGTAACTTATTAATCTTGAGAGTCCTTAGGTTCGAGGAGAAAATGGGCGTCAAAGACTGACTAGTATAAGAATGCCATTAATAAAGAGAAGGACACTTTAAGGCTTTCAGACTTTGAAATTTGTGTTTTGCGTAATGTTTACATAATACGCTGCATTTACAAGCTGAAATTTTAAGCTAGTGAGTAAATGACGTTGGCCACTTTTCCTTACCGTGCCTTTGTGGTCCAATCGGTCAGTTTTGAACGTGAGTAATAGCAGATAATAAAATCTAAAAGTTGAACCCAAAGTAACTATCCTTTGGGTAAAAATCAAATTTCAAAAGTTTGATAATAGAACGAGCAATTCCTTTCAATTTTTCGTAATTTTGGCAAAAGTTTCCAGGTTTGTTACTGGGTGCGCAATTTTCTGACATTCTTGCATCATTGAACTTCCATGGGCTCACCCAAATCCGCTGCTCGGGTTTTTTTGAAAAGTGGAGTCATGACAACATTGCCTCATTTACAGGCTGACTTGGTCCTGGGTCTATTTGTTGCCTTAGTTATCTATTTTCTTAATTTAAGCAGTTGCCTTTCGAATACATTAAAATTCACTTAGACAAAAGGCATCTTCTTGATGCTTCGGAAAATTAGATTGTAATTCACCGAAATTTTAAATGCAATGGAATGTCGCAGTAATTTGTGAGATCATCAAGCCTGTCATTTGATGACATTGTTTGTGAGGGAGGTTTTTTGAAGTAAAGTGATAACTTAATTTGATTGCTAGCGGTCCCATCTACATGTAAGTCGATCGTCTCGTCACGCAAGTTTTGTTGACATTCCCCTGCCTTTTCTCTCGATTGCGTAACAAAACGCCATTAGGGACTTTCGTTATAAGACGGCGACGTCGACGAAAACGTTAAGTAAATGTTAAATGTTATGACCGCATTAAAGTAAACTTCTTATCTTACTACGTTTCATTCCGTTTTATCCAATATAAAATTTTAAACTTTGCACGCGACTTGTAAAAATCTACGCAGCGACATTTGCTCCATTGTAACATACGGGTGACCTTAATTAGAGACAACTATATTAACAAACTTCTTTCAGCACAATTTCGTTACAAACGGGTCAAAAGAATGTCCACGGCGGTTACTGCAAAATACTTTTAGACTTAACAATTGAAGCTTCTGATACACATGCTAGATCAACTCTTTTGTAGTGTCATCAAAACATTAATTGATAAAAAAAGTTGTTAATGTGGAGAAGTACTCACCAATTTCCTTATTCATGACACAAATGTGACTGGATATAAAATTTGTTCGTTATCAGCTTTCCAGATGATTCCACAATAAAAGTAGGACTGAAAAGAAGGCAAACATTTTGACAATTTCGCTGCAGCTGCTTTAAAAGGAAGGACTGAATTCCATTGATTCTTAATTTACGTACTTTGGTATTGACGGCGTGACACATTAAAGGACACTCAAGGCCATATAAATCAAGCAACTTCCTCAATGCATAACGGAACTTCCGATTTATTTGGAGAAACCGGGATTACGAGTAAGATGACTAGGCAGTGGGTATTCCTAATACTTCTTTGTGTCCTTCAAGTGGCAGGTAGGACCATTTAGCAATGTATTCATAAAAATGACGATGGTTGTTTGCATCCTGTTTGGATAAAGTTCAAAACATTGACACCCCTGTCCTTGACCGATTTATGGTCGATTCACTCGAAAGCCTGTTCGCCACACAGTGATTCACCCGAACCAAAGATGATTCGCTCGATGGCAGTACATAAGGAGAAAAAAAAACAGCCACTTTATTTGCCAGTTTGTGAGTTGCTATCACTAATTAATTTGCAGATACTGCCCGAACTTGCTTGTTGATTTTGCGTCTCGTTGAGCAATCGGAAAGAGTCAAATTTCAGTAATACGCAGATTTGCGTGAATATTTGCTTTTATTAGACAGAATGAAACTATCACTGATTTTAGAAATATTTACATCCCTTGCTGTTGTACTTCGCTTTTTCTGTTTGTGGTTTAATAAGACAGATCGTTTTACTACGGTTTGTAAAGAAATACAACCAGCTAATTTTACACCAAAGTAGGCGTCCGTTATCACAGGCAGACAACCCTAAGGATGCGGGAGAGCGTGACGTCACGTTCTTTTGAAAGTTTCAAAAAAAGAAACAGAAACAGTTGTAACACCTGATTCAACTGATCGAGGAAAATGTTCCATACCTTTTCTTTTTGAAAATCCATTTTATGGACAGCAACGTAAATGGAGTTCATTCGCCCAGTATTTTTTGCATAGTCCTGAGTGACTTACTTGATGGGGTTTTTGGGGTGCAGGGATGGCGCAGTAGTGAGGGCATTCTTGTCCCACCAATGTGACCAGACGTTCGATCCTCAGACTCGGCGTCATATGTGGGTTGATTTTATTTATTGGTTCCCTACTGCGAGGTTTTCTTCCGTTTTCCCCTGTTTTCAAATGCCAACATTTGACTTCGTTTTCGTTAATTGTTGATTTTAGTTTACAGTGTCCCCAATTAGTGCTCCACCGCTGGAACGACTAGACACTTAAATAAAATTCCTTTTCTTTTTCCTTTTCTTCTTCAGATCCGAAGCGTTGTCAAAAAAATAATAATAATAATATGTATTATTATTCAACACATCGTGACAATGTCAAAATATGGTCAGCGAGCGCGCAATATTCGCCGTGCGTACTCAACAAATATCTTGCGATATAAGTCATTTTGTGTGACGTGGAGAAAAATGGAAGTTTCTCCAGCTTTTTTTGTTTTATTTTTTTTGTTTTTTTTTTCCAGTAAACGTACCATTATCCCGTTCTATCTTGCGAAATATCACCTGAATATCACCTGATCATAGCCAACTCTGTCAACGCGATTTTGCATGATAATGGTTAAATAATATATATAATTAGTATTATACAATATATTGTGACGACGCGTCGAATCTGAAGAGGAAATCAAAGCTTCCCAAAAACCCATCAAATCACTCAGGACGTAGAAATAGTGGGTGAGTAAACTTTTTTATGCGGCTGTCCATAAAATGAATTTTCAAAAAGAAACGTCGTGATTTGAAGTTTCTATTGAACATTTTTCTCGATCAGTTGGATCCGCAGTTACAACTGTTCTAAAATAACGTGACGTCAAGCGCTCTCAGACGTGACTACATCGCGGGACACACGAAAGTAAACTATATTATTTAATTTTTTAAGGTAGAGGTCGACTCATCAGCGCTTAGTTCCAGTAATTTTTAGGACTTGTTTTCGTTCAGATAGATGTCGCCCCGGTTGGGCAAAGCGGACAATACGTGGTTAATTAAGACTTTTGTACCGTAACGGCTGAGTTCAGATATGGTCTGAACACTAGATGAGCTCAGTTATGATTCCATGGTCTTTATCACAAGTGACTACGTAGCGAAGCAAACAATAATTCCTTTTCTAGTTCACTCAAGGACATAAAATGCACTTAATTAATTACAGTCAATTATAGAACTTAGCAACGACGGAGGTGACGGCAACGAGAGCAGTAGTATCGAAAACGAAGCACTCGAAAACGTAGAGCGAATCACAAAGCACCCAAAAGATCGAAAAGAAAGCACCCCAGGACGAAACCAAAGCACTCACAACTCGAAAATGTAGCATCTTATATTGTATTGGAAGATCGCTTTGAACAGAGGCAAAAACCAAATTTCTTAATATTGAATAAAATAATTACTAAAGAAGCGTTTTGTTCCTCATCAGATAATTCTTAAACTTGATCGTTTTTCGGCAGGTTCTTACTATATCCTTTTGCAATGGGAACATTCGTGGTTTGCGACTTTCGTAAATTATTTACAACACCAGTAATATTTCCGAGCTACACTCATACTGTGATGATTCCATATCTCGACTATGAGTACCGGGAGTAAGATTTAAGAGGGTCATGAAGTAGGGGGAGGAAATGTCGCAGTCCAAATTAGGACAAACTCCCAGTCCCTGCTACTAAAATCTCACTCGAAACTATGGTACGGAAAATATAATTTATCCATATATTGTAAGAAGGAGTTAATGATAAGTCTCAAAACAAACATGAGATTACTGGAGAACGCCAGCAATACTGAAAGACAGTGCAAAGTATAATTTGTAGCTGCATGTGGTTGCTTACCCAGGTGTCCGCCAAAAAAGGCCTGCTGTCACCTAGCTTCACCTGGCACGTGGAAGTATTCTGAATGGTAGAGTCTCCCGTTTCTCGACGTCACCTTCAGAGTCACTGTTATCATCATTACAAAATTCATCAACAAAATTATCCTCACCAGTATCCTCCTCGGACGTTCCATTTCCTGTGCCTGACACAATGACATTTACCAGGGCGCCTTGCCCAATATCCCATGCGAGATTCTTCTTTTCGAGTGATTGCATTGGTTGCAGTGGGTTTAGGGAAGTCAATCCGTCCTAGGGAAGCTGTATTAGAGGCAGGCATGTTGTAGGTAGGGAGCTTTTGAGGTTCAAAAACAAGTCTATCAGCATCAGGAGGGTCCTCACTCTCGCACAGGGAAGTGGCCAGGAACGCAAGAAGACCGCACAAAATGTTTTATATCAGGAGCATTTTGAGCAGAACTGATACCTGATAACCTCTTATAATGCAAAAATCTTACTTGCACAAGACTTAGTGATTTTTGTCTAATACCATCTCTTTTCGTTTTGTTCACTTGCGGTTAGCTTTAGCCGATTTGAATTTGCCGATGGATTTTTCCCACTGAAAAGGAATTTTTGGTTGGAAACTACGAAAAAAATTACCGTGGTGAAAAGTCTCATTCATTTAAGTTAGTCGCCGGCTTCATGAGCTGAAGGCAGAGTTGTGGGTCTTTCTGTAGGTACCGGAAAGCATTGTGTTTTTGGTCACTTGGGATTAGTCTTTGTCTGGAGTTGTTTTGTTTTGTGCCTTTGGTTTCTTTTGCTTTGCGTAATTTCTGCTCCGGTACTTGCAGAAGCTGCCAGAGTTGTGGTGGCAAGATGCGTTAAGTTTTTGTTCTGTGGGTGTTTAATATGGCGTTTAGGGGCCTTTTGTTAAACCCAAACCTTTGGATTGCTCTGGTCAAAGCTATCTACCAAAAATAAAATGGAGTGGTTTGTTTTCAAGCTGTGAGAGCTTCCTCTTCGATCTTTTGGGTGCTTCGTTCTTTGTTTTTGAGTGTTTCGTTTTCGATACTACCAGCAAAAACATCATCCCCAAATATAAATCTGCGTTATTGTAATCGCTTCCTGACTATTTCATTCTTTTTAATATTACCAAGTTGTGGATATTTCACGTTGTTATTCTGCAGAAAACGGTAAAGAAATAGAAAAAAAATAAGTAAAAAAAAAAAACGTGCGTGCAGAGCGTAAAAGGCTATTATTTTTTCCAACTGAATATGCAAATTTGTGACGTTAAGTTCTCGTTGCCGTTGCCATTGCCGTTGCTCAAGTTCTCTATTGTTTCAAGAGATGATCTTAAACGGGTTTGCAAAATGCTACAAATTACGACTTAAATATGAAACATGACATATGTTTAATAAGATCATTTTTCTGCACCAGTTCAGTCAGACAACTAGGAGGGTTGGACGTTTATTGTACTTTTTGCATCTAATTTACATGTAAGTAAACTCTTTTTCAGACTTTGTGTACAAATGATTTAAATAACTGAATGCCATGATAAGATTTTATTAAGGAACATACCAAATGTTCAACTGTTTGTAAATTATATTTTCCATAAAGTGTGTGGAAATGTAAGATTCCAGCCACCCACATAATTGTTTACTTATTGTTACACAAAATTAATGGTTTACATATTTCCATTTCAGACGGATTGAAGTTCACATCCAAATATGCAGGGACTTTGGTCAAAGGAGTTGTTGGCTCTTCTTTCAAGTTTAATTGGAGCTTCACTGGGGATGTCCGTTTGATATCGTGGGGTTTGACACGACCAGATTCTTTTTACGGCTTTGACCAAATACTGTATAAACTTCTTGCAAATGGTAATCCAGGGTCAGTTTCAACCCCGGCGCGATATGTGGGACGAGTGGATGGAATGTCTTTCAATAGTTCTGTTATATTTACTCTTCATAACCTGAAACTGGATGACACAAGAGTTTATGGTTGCATGATTAATGCAAGAACTCTTGGTGTCTCTGCATTTGATAATGTAAAGCTAGTTGTTGAAAGTGAGTAAGGTGATATTAATTAATATTAAAATTATTATTAACACTATGTTTATTCTAGACTGTGTGTTTCAAGAAAATAAAAAGACAATTCTAAACTCGTGAGGCATAATTATAAAATCCTCAATGCATGTTAATGAATTACTACATATTGATTACCAGTAGAAAAAAAAAACATATTTAGCCTTGTATTAAATTTGTTAAGGAAATTCCATTAACAACAAAACGTATTTATGTGAATTACAATACATTATTAGAGAAGAGCAATTAATGGAAAATGGAAAGTGCCAATGCAAGAAATGGTAAAACTCTTTATTGCAAGAAAGGCTTGCATTATACATTTAGCATGTGTGTAACAGAGCAACACCAATATAAAAAAAAACAATAATAACAAAAATAATTAGGAAATGTTCCTAGCTCTCTGACACCACCATGAAAAATGAAACTGAAATAACAATCCCTTGTGCTTCATCTTGGAAAAAACACTTCAGAAGCACCTGCGGACAATGATTTTATCCTACCTAATTTGGGCTCCTTGTTTGAATTTCGTTTGCATTTTACTTACACTTATTATATGTTTGCATTTGTATTACACTGCACCTATGAATGCCTCCCCTTTTGAGCTGAGACTCGGTCATTATCCTCTCCATATGTTGCATACAGTGGATCCAGCTTTCGCCCTACTTCCCATGCTGGTTAATTTCTTGTGGAGTTGTTCCTCTCATATTTACTTTATACAGGTCCACCAAACATCACTGATATCTCTGCTGATCAAACTGTTAATGAGGGAAACGACTTGACCCTCAACTGCACAGCAAGTGGTAACCCTGCTCCCAACACCACTTGGATAAAACTTACTGATAACAGTATTGTCACAATGCCACTGACAAACATCAGAAGGACAGATGAAGGGGGATACAGATGCTCTGCGTCTAATGGTGTTGGAAACCTAGCTACAAAAGATGTCTTCATCACTGTATACTGTAAGTGCCTAGTATGACCAACTTTTACTAATTGTAATTACTGTCATGTTACACAAGATAGATTTTTTTGCAGCAACACTGGGCTTTACCTTGTAGGAAAGGTTAAGTGAAGTAATTTTCTTGAGGAAAGCCGGCCCCGTCTTTGAGTGGACTTGTGGAAATGTACTTTTTTCGATCTCTCTTTAGACAATTGATTCAGTGTTGTCCCCTCACCTACTTTTCCCAAAGATTGTATGAAAAGATCTTATTTTAAATGTGATTTTGAGCAATTACTAGAATGAATGCTGTGCTAGTGTCACAACTAGCAGAAGAAACAGTTTAATTTCAATTGCGAGAGTGGATTATAAATATTAATGCCACTCACCATCGTACAAGTGTATTCTTGATTGAACCAAACAATGGAGGCTGGTTAATGGCTGTAGACAATTACAGATCAGGGTTGGGAGTAATATATTTCTCCCACGTGCAACAAAGACAAGCCCATTGGTGAGCATTCTCCCTGTTTGTTACCTTTTAACAAGTGAACAACCTTTGCTTTCCACATAACTTATTGTGCATTCAAATTGAACTCCTGCACGTTGCTGTTAGGAAGTAAATGTACAAGGGGCTCTTGACTAGGAGCGAACAACTCCAATAAAAACCCTAGGAAGGGCATTTTTATTCGATCTATTTTTAGCCCTTTCCGCGAAAAAAAAAACAAAACAAAACAAACAAACAAAGAAAGGCAGTTTTTGTTCATTGGCGCCATGACGTGAAGTTAGTTTGTTGTAACAGGCTCCTATGGAAGTCTCGGGACACTAAGTAAATCGGTCTGTGGAAACGCCGTGACAGGAATATAGGGTTGTTGTTCGCACTTAATCATGGGCTCCTGTATGCGCCTAAGGTTTTTAATTCGCAATATTGCATGGTTACTATAACTACACAACTTGATCATATGATCTTTCATTAAAGGAGTAAGGCCAAGTCGCAGGCCATTATTGCAATACCAAGTGTAAGAACCATGACATTGGTGATATTGCAGGGATGTATCCAGCTTTTGAAGTTTGGGTGTCCTCTGGACCCCTTCTTGAAAATTTTGGGGTCCTTTGCAAAATTTTGGGAGTCCAGGTTATTTATTTTCAAGAATTAATATTCGATCTGTTGCCCGTTAATTGCTGCTGCAGTACACTTTAAGATTTCTAATTGTCATCCAGAAGATAATGTATAGATCGATACACTATCTACTAAACCAAGGTGTCTTTCTTTGTACTTTTGCCATCTCATTTTTGTCATGTCCCTCGAGAACACTATAATAATTAACCCGTCACAAGTGGAATCAAAACACAAATATGCAATGAGCAAATCACCAATCACCTGAGCCGTATAGAAATCCAAATTACTACATTCCTTCCCTCTAAATCACAATTTATGGGTTCATTGAAAAACTGATAAGTTAATTCAAAGTTCAACTTCAACAGAAGCACAACATTTTTATTCAATTCCATTTAGGATTCCTTCGTTGAAAAGTGTTCCTTTAGTTTTGACTCAACTCAAAGGTCAGCAAACATACTATTTTAGATAACCAGGCCCAGCCCATTTCCGCTTTGGGCATCACCTCTGAGGACTGGTCTGAACAGGTTTCTAAACAGAGACTGCTGATGATGACTTGACTTTTCCCGAAACGGACCTCCCAGCCAGTGAATAACATATATTTACGGTGCCCAAATTCAATGCACTGTGATGATTTTTCACCTATTGATTACAACTTCTTCATCAGTTTGAAAGTATTCAAAGTTATACAAAACTCTTTTGTTAATTTCATTTTTTTTTCTCCAGATCAACCAAGCATAACCTCAGTAACTCCCTTTACAAAACAGTCTTGGATTGGACAGAACGTTCTACTATCATGCGAGGCAGATGGTTCTCCTACCCCATCGATCACATGGAAAAAACCAGACGGAACTGAGCTAAGAAAAGTAACATCCACAGAGAAAAAAGTGGATGCACAGATGAAGGCTGATCAAGATTTTGGAAATTATACTTGTGAAGCCAGAAACGTAGTTGGTGCTGCTGCTACACGCTTAGTGCAACTGAACCAAATAAGTAAGCAATTAGAAAAATACACACATAAGGTCACTTAAAGTATTACCAGTATGTTTACGCAATTTAAAATGTGATGCTACGTAACCAGGTAAAAAAACAAAACAGTATTTTTTGCTTGGTTCACGTTTGTTTGTATTGTTGTTAACCAACTTCCTCTAGCAGCCTTTTTGCCAGCTGTTTCATGTTGATTGGACTTACGCTGACTTCTTTGCTCTGCTGCGAAATAAGTTTTGAGGACTCTCTTCCAAACCACAGTTTGCCCATCGCTAAATTCAAGAAAATCATCGCAATGTATTTTTTTTATTTTTTATTAGTCCGCCATAAAATAGGTGCACATATTTCAGAACACTGGGGTCAGCCATTAGTCGTACCCTTACTTCTGAAAAGTCTGGGAGTCCATCCATTTAGAGATGATTATGCAGAGGGCAGGAAGAATATGTTGCAGTGGCTAGACTATTCTGCACTGGAGCATCTGTAAACTCTTATTGAATGCAACAAGGAGTTTATTATCGACAACGCTCTTAGTGTTCTCTATAGTGATATTCTGTTTATTATTTTTTTTTTGTTAAAGAGGCACCAGGATCTATAAGCCTCACGACAAATGACGACGATATCCGTGCGTCTTCATTGGCAATAAAATGGACTGCACCAGTTGATGATGGGGGGAGTGTTATTACAGGGTACAAGTTGATTATACTACATGATGACAATGTCATTCTGAACGAAACCACAAGTGCTGGCTTTAGGCAATACCTTGTTGACGGTCTCAACAGAAGCACAACTTATACTCTGAGGGTGTCGGCGATGAATAGGGTGTTTGAAGGAGCTGCAAGTGAAAAGAAAGCGACGACCAAGTACGAAGGTAATTCCGAACGACTACTTTGACCAGGTGATTTACATTGCTGAAAGCAAGAGAAAGTGGAGAGCATGTTTCAAAATGTGTTGAAACATATAAATAGAGTTTTTATTATATTTTATTATTTTCGGAAATGTAGAACATAGTGAAGAATACCTACTTAAACACCGCGTTTAACAACAGTTGTTCCTAGTTCCTATCTGTGTACCCAATTAGTTCCTCTACATCCTTTTTGGCCTCATGAAGCAATTACACTATTGGCACCGTTTGAATGGACTCTGCCCAAATGAATTTGCTTCGGTCGCTCCAATATTTTTGTCAGCATGTGCTTAAGCTTTGTTGAACAAATATTGGAAAAATAATAAAACACATTAAATTGGCCTTACAAAACAACACAATACAATACATATTTAATTGACCACTCCCCATAGGGGATTTTCAGGGTTAAAGACTCTATGTCAAACGGCATGCTTTGCGCGCGTTTGTTTATGTTTTTATCCTGCTCGATGTAGCCACTCGGGAGAAAATAAACGATAACTGTGTCTTTTACTACTAGCAAACAAAGGATACGTTGGCTTGCAGAATAGAGATGAATGTTTCCAATAAACAAAGCAAAGCGCTTCTCTAACACTGATCAAAGATAATCGGGTTTCCTCACTTAACGCAGCTCGCATCGCAACACCGATTCAAATATAAATCAGAAAACGATAAAGCCAGAGCCCAAGAGTAGGAGCTTGCCTACAAGCCCTATGAGTCAGCCTTTGCGCGCGTCTTTCTATTTTTAGAACGACACGAGTTCGTCGGCCCTGCACGCGCTGTTTAAAGGGCCAATCAGAATAAAGTCAGTGTCTAACGGAGAAAAAAATAGCAAAAGCAATGAATGCAAATTGTGCAAATTGTTGTAAATGTGAATCGTCTGCTGAAGGGTTAGTTCTGAAAATCGAAGGATACGCGCAGAGGTTGACTCAAAGATATGGTGCACATGGAGGCTGGGCTCCTGATAAAGCACTTATTTAGGGTGCGTTCGATTGACCGTATTCCGGAATAGGAATACATGGAATAGAAATTTAAAATCCTTCGTTTCTATGGAGATTCACATTAGAATTGTCAAACACCTGCTAAAATGCTATATTAAACACATCTTTACTATGCTTGTTGCTGCAAAACACCAGACATTCCTTCAAAACTCATCATTCCACGTATTCGTATTCCGAAATAGAGTCAATCGAATGCAACCTTATTGTATTTGATTCTTCGTTCTTGTAAAAGGGCTGCACGTTTTGTTTTATAGAAATATGAAAATGAAATACTATTATTTTGTTTGATACCATACAATTTGTTGGAAATCAGTTATTCATAAAGTCTCTGCTACAACCGTTGTAATCGGCACAAGCCGACAAAATCTTCATAAGACAAAATCGTTTCAACCATAGGTGGTCTGATACAATGAGATCAAGATTTCCAGGACAGGTTACGTTACGGTCCAACTGCTCAGTTGTTCACTGCTTTTTTTCACCGTTGATATGGGAAATTATCGGCCGATATATCGAGATATTCCAACCCCTTTTAAAGGCCAATAGTGAGTATTTTTAGCGCCTAAGGCCATCACACGAGCGCCCTGTAAAGGGAATCTGGGGGTTATTTCCCCCCTCCTACCCCCCCTTTCAAGGAAATTCTGCAATTTAGTTTCTATCAAGTGGCACCTCTGCAATTTGACATCATTCTTGTGGTATTCTATAAGGTACTGGAGTCACTGCAATGCTTAGCTTGTACGCCATCTTTGGAACTGCAGAATGGTGTACGACTGCTGCCCTGATGAGTCTGCACAAAACGGGGTGTTCAATGGAGAGACTGGGCGAGACATTATAGGACAAGGAAATGCATTTTTCCCTTGTTTTCAGAATTTCATGATAAATCGGGAGAACCTGGTAGTAGTTTTAAATATAGTTTTTAAAAGAGCACCAAGATATTTACGCTAGATGAGTTCAGTTCAGCACTTTATGATGTTGATGAGTTCAGTTCAGCACTTTATGATGTTGATAGATGGTGGTAAACTCTCACGGTCGTGATACTTTCACAGAAATACAAGGCTTATTACAAGGGAGGTTTCCTTTCGACAATCATCGGCATTCTGTCTTAACATCAACCCGTAATATTCTTATTCTTTAAAGGAATTATACTTACCATTGTTTAAGGCTCTTGTGTGTATCTGTTTATTTTCAAGGAGCGCCAGCAACCGTGGAAATTATAGGTTTGCTTCCTGAAACAAAGAACGTTAGCGCGATAATAAAGTGGAATGAACCGGAAAGCAATGGAGCACCCATCACGCAGTACACAGTCTATCAGTGCATTGTAAATAACAATAATACAGTAGGAGAGTGGAACAAAATAGTAATAAAGGACCTATCACGACGTCAAGTAATTGTGGAATTAAAGAGGAACGAGGTGTATGAGTTTGCTGTGACTGCCACAAACAAATATGGAGATAGTTTATACGAGGGAAAAAAACTTGTTGTATTGGGAGGTAGGTAAAAATGGCATTATATTTGCGCGGTGTTGTTACGTATTGGACTCACTTTTTTTTCAAACGAAAGCAAAGGGACTATAGGCTCCTGCATTGCGAAGCTCTTTTGCACTGTTTATGAAAATGTTAGCCTTTTTGAAACAAAAATGATCTTGAAAGGATAAACATTTTAGGATTGCCCTCCTAATAATAATAATAATAATAATAATAATAATAATAATAATAATAATAATAATAATAACCAGTGACTTGGATCTTGCGTGAGGTAAAGGAATGTTATGAATGGGATCGTCAACGGTATAAGGTCAATCATGTATTGTTCATGGATGACTTGAAGCTGTTTGCCAAGAGTATTGACCAAACCGATTCACATGTGCAGAACGTTTATGTGTTTAGCGAGGATATCGGGATGGAATTTGGATTGAAGAACTGTGGTGTACTTGTTCTCAAGAGAGGGAACGTGGGGAACAAGAATGGTATAACCCCTCCAGATGGACACGCAGAGAAACAAATAGACGAGGATGGATACAGATATTTGGGGATTCTAGAATAAGACAGTGTAAAAGAAGGGGAGATGAAGATTCAGTGTCAGAAGGAATATAAGAGGAGACTGAAGATTGTGCTGAAGAAGTGAAAATTGAATGGCAAGAGGTCGAGACATCAGAAAGCAAATCGTTATCTTTAAGAAAAGTACGACATTTGTTAATGTCCAAGACATGTTTTGATATTACGAACATCATCGTCAGTTACAGAATATTACATAGAATTACATATTTGGATGAATGGCAAGAATAAGATACAAGCAATTAACACGAGGGCTGTGACGGTCATGACATATGGAGCTGGTATCATCAAATGGACAGACAATGAGTTGAGAACTCTGGACAGAAAGCCTAGACAGATCCTGACCATGTATGGAGCATTTCATCTCAAGAGTGATGTTGACAGGTAGAATCTGGCGAGGGCGAAAGGTAGGCGTGCATTAATCAGCTGCGAAGTGACAAATTATATTGGGATGGTATGTGAAGAATTCAGAGGAGGATCTATTTGGAGGCGTCAAAGCCACTGATGTCCTTGAGTACGAAAAAAGAGTAGAAAGCAAGGAGTTCAAGTAGGCTTGGCATGAGGAGAAGTTAAGGAATTGGAAGGGGAAGAATATGTACGGCCAGTATTTGAGAGACGTGCTAGACACGACAGATTTTGTGGAAACATGGTAATAGTTGAGAAAGGCGGATTTGAAAGTGTAGACCGAGGCCTTATTATGTGCTGCGCATAAGCAAGCTCTTACGACCAACAGCGTTAAACATCATAAGACGGCGGAGTTCTGCTTGTGTAGGTTGTGTGGTGTGAAGGTCGAGAAAGTCGATCACGATGTGAGTGGGTGTAAGACGTTAGGCCAGAAAGAATAAAAAAAGAAGACATGACGATGTTGCGAAGGCGGTCCACTGGAAATGAAATATGGATTAGAGCGGAGCGAAAAGCTGTATGAGCACACACCTGAGATTGTAGTGGAGAATGACAGCATCAAGATCTTGTGGGGTGTCAGTATCCAATGTGACCATCTTATTGAAGCAAGAAGGCCTGAAATTGTAATCATTGATAAGGAAGACAAGAACTTGTTTGTTGTTGTTGCTATACCCGGAGATTCAAGACTCAGTGAAAAAAGAGGGTGACAAGAGTGAAAAATACAAAGACCTAAAGAGAGAAATTATGAGGATATGGAATTGAAAAAAGTGCTCAGGTAATACCTATGATTGTTGGCACCCTAGGTGGAGTAACAACAAAGTGCAAATAAGGAGACCGCGTGCCAAAAGCTTTCGTCTAACGCTATTGTTTCGCTGTCGAAAAGTTGTTTTTTCACCTCGAAATCTCTGATCGAGACCCTGGAAAAAAAATCTTTAATCTAGAACATCGAGCCTCAAAACTCGATCCTCGATTCTCGAAAACATCGAGGATCGCCTTGTTAGCCTGCTTTATAAAAACAAATGTTGATGCAAAAGTAAATAAATGTTGATATATACTTTTTAGGAAGAGCAGAAGGAAGTTTTCAGGAAGTGTCGATACACAATGAAATATTTTGCCATCAGCAACAAAATTTGCGACATAAAAACAACATAGATTTTGAACCGCGAATGTAAAAAGTTACCATCAGCGAAAAACATTTTGGGAGATTTTTGCTACGTTTAATTTTTCTATTGCACTTTTGGCTGCACAAGTAAATCGCAAAATCGAAAGTGGCGTTGATTTCAGCGGCCGCTATGATCAAGTTATCTAGCGTGTTTACTAACACCTAAACAAAAGGGTACATCTGTGTAAAAATGATGGCAAAACACCTGGTTTTTGTTTTTGTTAGTTTGCTTTTTTCTTTCAAGTGTTATAAAGTTTGACAAGAAATGTGCAAATTAAACACAAAGATCACAATCGCCCAACTCTTGAAGTTGACTATTGTTTCTGCAAGGTCAAAAGTTCACTCTCCTAGACGAGGTTATTTGTCACCAGTTAATTACATCGTTTTGGAGATAGCAGCTGCTTTATTGTTCCTCAGCGTCACAAATTCTTGCCAATGTTGGAACTCATTTCTTGAAACTCAAGCACGCTTCCAACAGACTTGTTTATTTTGATGAGTTGTGCACGCACTGCGGGTCTATTGTCACCACGGACTCACAGTCTTACACTGTTACAAACCGGTGACATAGTGTGTACTGCACTTACAGTGCACTACCACAAAAAGACTGCACTATTAGGAACAGCAAGGATTTTGAGAAAGGTGCTTAATGCATAATCTAAGGAAACGAGATCCTGTGGAACCGTTGGTCATAGCTTATGACCCGTTTCTTCAGGTTTTTATAGCGGCAAAAATCAGCCTGTGAATGTGGAAATCATATTATTATAGGTCTTCGAATTGTATCCCTTTCATGAAATTGCAGAATAAAATTATTATTATAGTGATAATAATAAACTTAATAACCGCAGCAATACAACTTATAATTTAAAATTAATAATTTAAAGAACAATCCAATATATGCGCGTATGATTACATCTGTAAGCACGTGTAGAAAGATAAGTTTTAACCTTAGATTTAAAAGTGTCAAGAGACGTACAGTTTCTTAAATCATCAGGCAGGGCATTTTATAGTTTTGGGGCTATGTAAGAGAAAGCCCTGCAGTCATAGGTCTTAAGACGGCACGTGGGCTGTACGAGAAGCTCCTTACTAGCTCAAAGTAGTATTCGTTGTGGTACGTAGGGGATTAAAAGTTCCTTGAAGTAGATTGGTGTCTAGTCATACAGTGATTTAAAAGTCCAAAGCAGAATTTGAATTCAATCCTTGCGGCTACAAGGAGTCAGTGTAATTCTTCTAATACAGGTGTAATACGTTCGTATCTACGTGTGCCTGTTAACGAGCGTTCAGCAGAACTTTGTACATATTGGAGTTTGCTTATCTAATTCTGGTTAAGGCCTGATAATATTAATAGTAGATTACAACGATCTGACTTAGAAGATATAAAAGTATGTATCAGAATCTCACAATGTTTGAAGGAAATAGATTTTCTTATCTTGGCAATGATGCGCGGGTGAAGATTTACTCATGTTCCTATATTTTTTTGTTCATTGCTAACACTATCAAGACAAAAAAACCAATGTTCTTCACCGACTCTGATGGCTGAATTACATCTAATCCAGCAAGGATGGAATCTAGAGCAGGTGATGGGTGGTGGTGGGCATTGAACATAAGGCCCAAAGTTTTGCAGTTGTCAAGTTTCAACTTTTTGGTAGTCATCCATTGAGTGATATCTTGAATGCATAATCATTTTAATACACGATTTGAAATTGGCTTGTTCTCCGGAGTTGTGACTTGAACGACATATAGATTTGTCCGTCGTCAGCACAAAAATGAAATATCATTTCGTGACACCTAATAGTAATAAAAAGTTGCTGAGTAAGACACAGTTTTAAATGTTACTCGGCTACACTCAAAAGGTGATTTTTTTTTAGTATTTCTTGCGTTTAACTCTCAATAGGCCTAGTACACGATGACGTCATATGCTCAAAATTCACCACCAAGCCTTGCTTGCACAAAATTATTCACATCATTTGCACATGCAATACTGTTCGCACGTTAAAGCTTATGCTAAATTTTATACCTTTGATTTTCGAATTCGAGGCTTGGTGGTGAAATAGTCAGACGGCATCACGCAAAAGGGCAATTGAAATTTGGAAGGCCATTGAAAAAGCATTTGACAGTGAACCAAAAAGCAACGAAGTACATTACTATAGGACCAACAAGTTTTAAATGAGAATGACATAAAAGAAAACTAGAACAGAACATTGGAAATCGAGGACCTCGCAAGGTGCCAAGTCGCGTATTGGGCAAAAAAGTGTATGATTTTCTTTTTTTCTTTTTTGATGACTGTCACGTAGCAACCATTGAGATAGTTTTGCGGAGAGGGAAAGAATACCAGAAAACTTGTGGTTTTGGAAGGTTGGTGAAACGGCGCATTGTTGCGTTTTAGTCGACCTTGTTCCCAAGGTCTCTTTTCTCTGCCTCCTTGTTCGTTCGTTTTCTCTTTCTAATGTTTAACAAAGTGATTCCTAAGCTAAGTAACAAGCTTGTACAACGAGTAGACAATATTGACTTATTTCTGAATCAACAGCTTTGTGTATTAAAATTGTCGTTGTCAAGATATTTGTACAACTGCACGCAGCAAACAGTAGTATGCCGGGCATGTTTTAGCGCCAATAAAATAAAAGATACATTTTATCAAGCAACCATAGTGTTTGGTGTATTTTTTTAATATAGTGTATGTTCTATAGAAGCAAATTCAGCTTTTTTTTGTGAACGTCAATCGCCACCCGACATCAAGGGTGTTATCAGTCACAAAAGCTTAAACGCCTTGTGGGAATTCATCTGTTGTGGGAATATAACATCAGCTCTTTGAGCTTTTAATTGATTTTAACCTTACATTGTAAGGTAAAGATTAATTATTTTAAACGAGTACGCCTTCGCCCAGTTGTGTGATCAAAATGTAACAAAAACTCTACCCCAGTGAGAAAGTGTTTTTTTTGCATGAGTGCCACGTGACCTGCCTGAACCAGGGTCTTTCTTCTCAACGACAAAGGCGGCAGAGAAGACCCTGGGGACGAGGTTCCGTTTTCGTTTTTTTTTTGATGTGATACCACCAACAAAGTCTGCCAGTTCTTAGATACCAACCCTCTGCATGGATTTTCTCACAGGCACATTTCCACTAGTTTTAAAACCAAATCCGCCTGAAGAAATCACGTTAGAAGAATTATGAATTTCCTGACATCCTTTTCGATCTCTTGTGTATTGGATTATTCAAGTTGATTAAATCTTACGGGGACTTTACAACGAGAAACAGAGAGCATTATCTCTCCTTCCGAAAGCGTTTAATTCCTGGATTGTCAGTCATATGTAGCGGCTAACTAACTCAAGGGTACTTTGGAATTTGAGATACTCCACCCTCGATAATCACACCAATATATGGAAATTTGATGATCGGGTGAATAGGGTTACTTACCAACAAGGATACTCAACTTAACATCACGGGGATTTTTGATGAGGTGCAGGCTACGTCGTGATGCTTGGGTTAAATATGTTTTCTTTTCATTTTCATGCTAGTTATGAACAGTTTCTTGAGATCCAGCTTATTCTTCCAAGTCAAGAAGAGATTATGCTTATTTGTTTTCCTTTTTCCGGGTAACTTTCCCTTTGTATACTTTAATCGACAGGTGTTCCGGAACCTGTAACTATTGTCAAAGATGTGATAGATAATAACAAAATAACCTTTACTTGGAACAAACCCGAAGAGAATGGAGCTGCCATCACCCACTACACCATCTACAAAAGAATTGCAAGTGAAAAGAAGTGGACAAACGTTGGAGAAGTAAAGGACATCTCTAATCGTGCGTTCGTTGTCAAAATGGAAGATAAAAAAAAGCATGAATTGGTTGTTACCGCATCAAACAAATACGGCGAGAGTGTGGTAACTACAGAAAACATCAAGATAGTGGAGATGCCATATGGTGGAGGTAAGTATAACCGTTAAAAGAAACATTTGCCTTTAGCAGGTGTAACTGTATTGAAAAAAAATCTTTAATTTAAAGTCAGAGAGGCATAAGGCGATGATTTTTTAAAGGTGCTCCTCTCCTGTAATTTTCCAGGAAAAACGTTAAGTCAGCTTATTTAACGTCGATAGTTCCTTCAGCTACGAGGCTGGTATCCATGGAAGTCTCCCTCCCTCTGTCAGTGCTCCATTTTACGGTGTTTAATGCTATATCTGTACGTATCAGAGAAAAGTCCAAACAGACGTCTGAGTCACCTAGGATCGAACTTTGGACCTCTCGCTCCGAAAGCCGCGCACTAGCCAACTGTGCTACGCCTGCTCCTCCAAGGAGGACTTGCCGTCCGTTCCGTCAAACACTGGCACTAACTACGATCATGTATTTTTCCCATTAGCAACTCCAAGGCCTCTGGAAAGTCAGAAAGGTATGTCCGCTTTTGAGATAAAAACCAAAGGTAGATCATTGCTTAATTCCGAGCGTACGGTTCCTCATTAAACTGGATAGTAAATGTAAGATTCAACTGTGCTCAATAACCCTTATTCATTTAACGTACAAAATCATCTGGTCGTCTTAATAAGTAAAGTAAACATCAACGATGAAAAGCCAAAGAATTATCTGAAAAATATATACCTACAAATGTTGAGCTAAGGCTAGGTGAAGATTAATAACTACGAAACAACAGCAGTACATGCAGGTTATTGTGCATGACTATACGATCCAAAACGAATTGACAAAGGAAACATGCGTGCTCTTTTTCTTTCAGTTTCCTTTAGTTGACTAAAATCACTCTCTCTCACTGCGAAGCGTGAGAAAACGAGCCTTAGGTAGACTAGTCAGCGTCTCAACTATGTTCATGAAATCGTCACGAATCTTACTGCAAGTGTATCAAAAAGATTATTTTCCTGCTCTGCGAGCATACCCGAATCCAAAAAAAAAAAAAGAAGAAGAAGACAAAGAAATAGTTGTGCTAAATACCCATTGCCCTCAGTAGAAACTTCGTGGCCCTGCATTACAAGGTTTTTTGTGCTTTCTTTGCGTTAGGTTCTTGTTCTGTTTTGCATATCTTTTACAACTTATTCATCGTCTTTCTGGTGATCATAATTATTGTTCTCTCCGTGGTGATATGGAAAATGCGCCGTCGTCCTTGTCCAAGATGTGGAGATCTTATACCTATGGTAAGTTGTTAATGAGATCTCGCCAGAAGAAAAGATGAGTGTAAGATGAACCCTGGATTAAGAATTATCGCTTCTTCAAAGCCAAAGCATTCAGTCTATTGAAGATCGTTGTAAGCTCGCCACACTCTCTCTTTGTAGGCTTAAGGTTGCTATCCTGTTGTTCCATTATAAAGTGTATTTGCTACACATCTCTCTTGAAGTAAGTTTATAATTGCGTGGATGCTGGTAGAATTAAGTTCAAGGCCGCTACACTTACCACTGCCCTAACTGTCCCCTCCTGGAATACTCGTTACAATGGTTGTCTGTTATTTGAATCATGTTCAAAGCAAATCTTGGGGAGAAGGATGGACGATACTGGAAACAGAAGCTAGCATTGCAGTTGCCGTGAGAGATACAGTTAAAGCTTTACTGTCATTTTTTTGTGGATTAATTATCACCAGAATCCAGTATCTTTGCAAGTTAAAGAAAACTTAGAACTTCCCAGCGATCTAAATACGAAGGAGTCAGCGAGCGACGCATCTCAAGCTGCAGGAAGTGGATCTTACATGCCACTTCATCCGTCTGGAAGAAGCTGGGAAGTGAGTCAACAAGATGTTCATGTTATCAAAATCATCGGTAAAGGAGCCTTTTCTCAGGTTGCCCAGGCAACAGTGAAAAATGTAAGAGAACATCAGGAGGAAACGACAGTGGCAGTAAAAATGCTGAAAGGTTGGTTTCCGCTTATCCTTGACATGTGCTTTCACTCATTTGTTTATACTGCTTTTAA
>BLFO01003992.1:159176-171676 GCA_014634245.1 Montipora cactus
TGGTGTCTCCGCATTTGATAATGTAAAGCTACCTGAAAGCAAATCGTTATCTTTAAGAAAGTTACGACATTTTTTTTAATTTCGAAGACATGTTTCGATGTTTCAAACATCATCAACATCATCATCATCGTGCTTGCTGTAATGCTTGCTATATCGGCGAAAGTGGTCGTCATTTTTTCACACGCGTCCGTGAACATCTCTTTTCAGACAAGTCCTCTCACATCTTCAAACATTTACTAAGCTCAGAACGTTGTCGTCAATCTTGCTCTGCGGATTGTTTCGAAATCCTTCATTCCGCCCCTTCTAAATTTTAACTTAAACTCAAGGAGGCTATGCATATAAATTAGGAAAAGACTAATTTAAACCAACAAGTTCATCACGTCAACCTGACACTTACGCTTTAGGCTCTACATTCTTTCTAACACTCTGTAACTCACTCAAATATGTATTTCTTGTCACTTAATCATATTTAATTATGCATGTTTCGCCTAGTTGTTATATAGTCCTAACGGTTTTTCAAATATTTTGTAACTGACGATGATGTTTGTAACATCGAAACATGTCTTCGAAATTAAAAAATGTCGTAACTTTTTTAAAGGTAAAGCTAGTTGTTGAAATTGAGAAAGGTGATATTAATTAATATTAAAATTATTAACACTTTATGATTATTCTAGACTGTGTGTTTCAAGACAATAAAAAGACAATTCTAAACACATGAGGCATAATTATAAATCCTCAATGCATGTTAATGAATTACTACTTATTGATTACCAAAAACATAGCCTTGTATTAAATTTGTGTTAGCCTTGTATTAAATTTATTAAGCAAATTCCATTAACAACAAAACGTATTGATGTGAATTACAGTACATTATTACAGAAGAGCAATTAATTGAAAGTGGAAAGTGCCAATGCAAAGAAATGGTAAAACTCTTTATTGCAAGAAAGGTTTGCATTATACATTTAGCATGTGTGTAACAGAGCAACACCAATATAAAAATAAATAATAAGGAAATTTTACTAGCTCTCTGGCACCACCATGAAAAATGAAACTGAGATAACAATCCCTCGTGCCTCATCTTGGAAAAAAAAATCAGAAGCACCTGTGTACAATGATTTTATCCTACCTGTCTAAAATTTGGGCTCCTTGTTTGAATATCGTTTGCATTTCACTCACACTTATTTTATGTTTGCATTTGTATTACACTGCACCTATGAACGCATCCCCTTTCGAGCTGAAACTCAGTCATTTTCCTTTCTATGTGTTGCATACAGTGGATCCAGCTTTCGTCCTACTGCCCATGGTGGTTAATTTCTTGTGGAGTTGTTCCTCTCATATTTACTTTATACAGGTCCACCAAACATCACTGATATCTCTGCTGATCAAACTGTTAATGAGGGAAACGACTTGACCCTCAACTGCACAGCAAGTGGTAACCCTGCTCCCAACACCACTTGGATAAAACTTACTGATAACAGTATTGTCACAATGCCACTGACAAACATCAGAAGGACAGATGAAGGGGGATACAGATGCTCTGCTTCTAATGGTGTTGGAAACCTAGCTACAAAAGATGTATTCATCACTGTATACTGTAAGTGCCTAGTATCACCAACTTTTACTAATTGTAATTACTGCTATGTTACACAAGATAGATTTTTTGCAGCAACACTGGGCTTTACCTTGTAGGAAAGGTTAAGTGAAGTAATGTTCTTGAGGAAAGCCGGCCGCGTCTTTGAGTGGACTTGTGGAAATGTAATTTTTTCGATCTCTCTTGAGTCAGTGTTGTCCCCTCACCTACTTTTCCCAAAGATTGTACGAAAAGATCTTATTTTAAATGTGATTTTGAGCAATAACTAGAATGAATGCTGTGCTGATGTCACAACTAGAAGAAGAAACAGTTTAGTTTCAATTGCGAGAGTGGATTATAAATATTAATGCCACCCACCATCGTACAAGTGTATTCTTGATTGAACCAAACAATGGAGGCTGGTTAATGGCTGTAGACAATTACAGATCAGGATTGGAAGTAATATATTTACAAAGACAAGCCCATTGGTGAAAATTCTCCCTGTTTGTTACCTTTTAACAAGTGAGCAACCTTTGCTTTCCATATAACTTATTGCACATTGAAATTGAACTCTTGCTGTTAGAAAGTAAATGTATAGGGGGCTCTTGACTAGGAGCGAACAACTCCAATAAAAAATTTTGGGAGTCCAGGTTATTTATATTCAAGAATTAATATTCGATCTGTTGCCCGTTAATTGCTGCTGCAGTACACTTTCAGATTTCTAATTGTTATACAGAAGATAATGTATAGATCGATACACTATCTAATAAACCAAGGTGACTTCCTTTGTACTTTTGCCATGTCATTTTTATCATGTCCCTTGAGAACACTATAATAATTAACCCGTCAAAGGTGGAATCAACTATACAATATGCAAATCACCAATCACGTGAGCCGTATAGAAATCGAAATTACTACATTCCTTCCCTCTAAATCACAATTTATGGGTCCATTGAAAAACTGATAAGTTAATTCAAAGTTCAACTTTAACAGAAGTACAACATTTTTATTTAATTCCATTTAGGATTCCTTCGTTGAAAAGTGTTCCTTTAGTTTTGACTCAACTCAAAGGTCAGCAAACATAATCTTTTAGATAACCAGGCCCAGCCCATTTTTGCTTTGGGCATCACCTCTGAGGACTGGTCTGAACAGGTTTCTAAACAGAGACTGCTGATGATGACTTGACTTTTCCCGAAACGGACCTCCCGGCCAATGAAGAACATATATTTGCGGTGCCCAAATTCAATGCACTGTGATGATTTTTCACCCATTGATTACAACTTCTTCATCAGTTTCAAAGTATTTAAAGTTATACAAAACTCTTTTATAAATTCCATTTTTTTTTTCTCCAGATCAACCAAGCATAACCTCAGTAACTCCCTTTACAAAACAGTCTTGGATTGGACAGAACGTTCTACTATCATGTGTGGCAGATGGTTCTCCTACCCCATCGATCACATGGAAAAAACCAGACGGAACTCACCTAAGAAAAGTAGCATCCACAGAGAAAAATGTGGAGGCGCAGATGAAGGCTGATCAAGATTTTGGAAATTATGCTTGTGAAGCCAGAAACGTAGTTGGTGCTGCTGCTACACGCTTGGTGCAGCTGAACCAAATAAGTAAGCAATTAGAAAAATACACACATAAGGTCACTGAAAGCGCATTACCAGTATTTTTACGCAATTTAAAAAATATATTTTTTTGCGTGGTTCACGTTTTTTTGTATAGTTTTTAACCAACTTCCTCTTGCAGCCTTTTTCCCAGCTGTCTCAGGTTGATTGGACTTAAGCTGACTTCTTTGCTCTGTTGAAAAATGTGTTTTGAGGACTCTCTTCCAAACCACAGTTTGCCCATTCCTAAATTCAAGAAAATCATCGCAAGGAATTTTTTTTTTTACCCCAGATATTAGTCCGCCATAAAATAGGTGCACATATTTCACAACACTGGGGTCAGCCATTAGTAGTGCCCTTCCTTCTGAAAAGTCTGGGAGTCCATCCATTTAGAGATGATTATGCAGAGGGCAGGAGGAATATGTTGCAGTGGCTACACTATTTTGCACTGGAGCATCTGTGAACTCGTATTGAATGCAACAAGGTGTTTATTCTCGACAACGCTCTTAGTGTTCTCTATAGTGATATTCTGTTTATTATTATATTTCTTTTTTGTTAAAGAGGCACCAGGATCTCTAAGCGTCACAACAAATGACAACGATATCCGTGCCTCTTCATTGGCAATAAAATGGACTGCACCAGTTGATGATGGGGGAAGTGCTATTACAGGGTACAAGTTGATTATACTACATGATGACAATGTCATTCTGAACGAGACCACAAGTGATGGCTTAAGACAATACCTTGTTGGCGGTCTCCACAGGAACACAACTTATACTCTGAGGGTCTCGGCGATGAATAGGGTGTTTGAAGGATCTGCAAGTGAAAAGGAAGCGACGACCAGGTACGAAGGTAATTCCGAACGACTACTTTTACCAGGTGATTTACATTGCTGAAAGCAAAAGAAAGTGGAGAGCATGTTTCAAAATGTGTTGAAACATATAAACAGAGATTTTTTTTTTTTTTGTTATTTTCGGAAATGTAGAACATAAGAAAGAATACCTTCTTAAACACCGCGTTTAACAACAGTTGTTCCTAGTTCCTATCTGTGTACCCAATTAGTTCCTCTACATCCTTTTTGGCTTCATGAAGCAATTACACTATTGGCACCGTTTGAATGGACTCTGCCCAAGTGAATTTGCTTCGGTCGCTCCAATATTTTTGTCAGCATGTGCTTAAGTTTTGTTGAACAAATATTGAAAAAATAATAAAACCCATTAAATTGCCCTTACAAAAGAACACAATACAATACATATTTAATTGACCACTCCCCATAGGGGATTTTCAGTATTAAAGACTCTCTGTCGAACGGCAAGCTTTGCGCGCATTTGTTTATGTTTTTATCCTGCTCGATGTAGCCACTCGGGAGAAAATAAACGATAACTGTGTCCTTTCCTACTAGCGAACAAAGGATACGTTGGCTTGCAGAATAGAGATGAATGTTTCCAATAAACAAAGATACGCGCAGAGGTTGACCCAAGGATATGGTGCACATGGAGGCTGGGCTCCTGATAAACCACTTATTTAGGGTGCGTTCGATTGACCGTATTCCGGAATAGGAATACATGGAATAGAAATTTAAAATCCTTCGTTTCTATGGAGATTCACATTAGAATTGTCAAACACTTGCTAAAATGCTATATTAAACACATCTTTACTATCCTTGTTGCGGCAAAACACCAGACATACCTTCAAAACTCATCATTCAACGTATTCTTATTCCGAAATAGAGTCAATCGAATGCAACCTTATTGTATTTGATTCTTCGTTCTCGTAAAAGAGCTGCACGTTTGTTTTTATAGAAATATGAAAATGAAATACTATTATTTTGTTTGATAGGATACAATTTGTGGCAAATCAGTTATTCATAAAGTCTCTGCTACAACCGTTGTAATCGGCACAAGCCGACAGAAGCTTTATAAGACAAAATCGTTTCAACCATAGGTGGTCTGATACAATGAGATCAAGATTTCCAGGACAGGTTACGTTACGGTCCAACTGCTCAGTTGTTCACTGGTGTTTTTCAAATTCTCGGCCGATATATCCAGACATTCCAACCCCTTTTAAAGGCCAATAGTGAGTATTTTTAGCGCCCAAGGCCATCACACGAGCGCCCTGTAAAGGGAATCTGGGGGTTATCACCCTCCACCCCCCTTCAAGGAAATTCTGCAATTTAGTTTCTATCAAGTGGCACCTCTGCAATTTGACATCATTCTTGTGGTATTCTATAAGGTACTGGAGTCAATGCAATGCTTAGCTTTTATTCCATCTTTGGAACTGCAGAATGGTTTACGACTGCTGCTCTTATGAGTCTGCACAAAACGGGGTGTTCAATGGAGAGACTGGGCGAGACACTATACGACAAGGAAATGCATTTTTCCCTTGTTTTCAGAATTTCATGATAAATTGGGAGAACCTGGTAATAGTTTCAAATATAGTTTTTAAAAGAGCACCAAGATATTTACGCTAGATGAGTTCAGTTCAGCACTTTATGATGTTGATAGATGGTGGTAAACTCTTACGGTCGTGATACTTTCACAGGAATACGAGGCTTATTACAAGGGAGGTTTCCTTTCGACAATCATCGGCATTCTGTCTTAACATCAACCCGTAATATTCTTATTCTTTAAAGGAATTATACTTACTATTGTTTAAGGCTCTTGTGTGTGTCTGTTTATTTTCTAGGAGCGCCAGCCACCGTGGAAATTATAGGTTTGCCTCCTGAAACAAAGAACGTTAGCGCGATAATAAAGTGGAATGAACCGGAAAGCAACGGAGCACCCATCACGCAGTACACAGTCTATCAGTCCATTGTAAATAACAGTAATACAGTAGGAGAGTGGAACAAAATAGGAGTAATAAAGGACCTATCACTACGTCACGTAATTGTGGAATTAAAGAGGAACGAGGTGTATGAGTTTGCTGTGACTGCCACAAACAAATATGGAGATAGTTTGTACCAGGGAAAAAAACTTGTTGTATTGGGAGGTAGGTAAAAATGGCATTATATTTGCGCGGTGTTGTTACGTATTGGACTCACTTTTTTTTTTCAAATTAAAGCAAAGTGACTATAGGCTCTTGCATTGCGAAGCTCTTTTGCACTGTTTATGAGTCAGAAAATGTTAGCCTTTTTGAAACAAAAATGATCTTGAGAGGATAAACATTTGAGAATTGCCCTCCTAATAATAATAATAATAATAATAATAATACCAGTGACTTGGATCCTGCGTGAGGTAAAGGCATGTTATGTATGGGATCGTCAACGGTATAAGGTCAATCATCTTTTGTTCATGGATGACTTGAAGCTGTTTGCCAAGAGTATTGACCAAACCGATTCACTTTTGCAGAAAGTTTATGTGTTTAGCGAGGATATCGGGATGGAATTTGGAAAATTGAAAATTGAAGTGTGGTGTACTGGTTCTTAAGAGAGGGAACATGGGGATGAAGAATGGTATAACCCTTCCAGATGGACACGCAGAGAAACAAATAGACGAGGATGGATTCAGATATTTGGGGATTCTAGAATAAGACAGTTTAAAAGAAAGGGAGATGAAGATTCAGTGTCAGAAGGAATATAAGAGGAGACTGAAGATTGTGCTGAAGAAGTGAAAATTGAATGGCAAGAGGTCGAGACAGCAGAAAGCAAATCGTTATCTTTAAGAAAATTACGACATTTTTTTAATGTCCAAGACATGTTTCGATATTACGAACCTCATCATCAGTTACAGAATATTTGAAAAACCGTTAGGACTTTATAACAACTAGGCGAAACATGCATAATTAATTATGATTAAGTGACAAGAATTACATATTTGAGTGAATGGCAAGAATAAGATACAAGCAATTAAGACGAGGGCTGTGACGGTCATGAGATATGGAGCTGGTATCATCAAATGGACAGACAATTAGTTGAGAACTCTGGACAGAAAGCCTAGACAGATCCTGACCTTGTATGTAGCATTTCATCTCAAGAGTGATGTTGACAGGTTGAATCTGGCGAGGGCGAAAGGTAGGCGTGCATTAATCAGCTGCGAAGTGACAAAATTATATTGGGATGGTATGTGAAGAATTCAGAGGAGGATCTTTTTGGAGGCGTCAAAGCCACTGATGTCATTGAGTACGAAAAAAGAGAAGAAAGCAAGGAGTTCAAGTAGGCTTGGCATGAGGAGAAGTTAAGGAATTGGAGGGGGAGGAATATGTACGGCCAGTATTTGAGAGACGTGCTAGACACGACAGATGTAGTGGAAACATGGTAATAGTTGAGAAAGGTGGATTTGCAAGTGTAGACTGAGGCCCTATTATGTGCTGCGCATGAGCAAGCTCTTAGGACCAACAGCGTTAAACATCATAAGACGGCGGAGTTCCCCTTGTGTAGGTTGTGTGGTGAGAAGGTCGAGAAAGTCGATCACGATGTGAGCGGGTGTAAGACGTTAGGCCAGAAAGAATAAAAAAGAAGACATGACGATGTTGCAAAGGCGGTCCACTGAAAATGAAATATGGATTAGAGCGGAGCGAAAAGCGGTATGAGCACACACCTGAGATTGTAGTGGAGAATGACAGAATCAAGGTCTTTTGGGGTGTCAGTATCCAATGTGACCATCTTATTGAAGCAAGAAGTCCTGCAATTGTAATCATTGATAAGGAAGACAAGAACTTGTTTGTTGTTGTTGCTATACCCGGAGATTCAAGTAAAAAAAGAGGGTGAAAAGAGTGAAAAATACAAAGACCTAAAGAGAGAAATTATGAGGATATGGAATTGGAAAAAGTGCTCAGGTAATACCTATGATTGTTGGCGCCCTAGGTGGAGTAACAACAAAGTGCAAATAAGGAGACCGCGTGTCAAAAGCTTTTGTCTAACGCTATTGTTTCCCTGTCGAAAGTTGTTTTTTCACCTCGAGATCTCTGATCGAGACCCTGGAAAAAAATTCGAGAGTCTCGAAACTCGGTCCTCGATCCTCGATTCTTTAATCTAGAAAATCGAGCCTCAAAACTCGATCCTCGATTCTCGAAAACGTGGAGGATCGCCTTGTTAGCCTGCTTTATAAAAACAAATGTTGATGCAAAAGTAAATATATGTTGAGATACAGCTTTTAGGAAGAGCAGAAGGACGTTTTCAGGAAGTGTCGATACACAATGGAATATTTTGCCATCAGCAACAACATTTGTGGCATAAAAACAACATAAATTTTGAACCGTGAATGTAAAATTTTGGCTGCACAAGTAAATCGCAAAATCGAAAGTGGCGTCGATTTCAGCGGCCGCTATGATCAAGTTATCTAGCGCGTTTACTAACAACTCGCGAAAAAAAAAGGATACATCTGTGTAAAAATGATGGCAAGACACCGGGTTTTTGTTTTTGTTAGTTTGCTTTTTTTTTTCTTTCAAGTGTTATAAAGTTTGACAAGAATGTGCAAATTAAGCACAAAGATCACAATCGCCCAACTCTTGAAGTTGACTATTGTTTCTGCAAGCTCAAAAGTTCACTCTCCTAGACGAGGTTATTTGTCACCAGTTAATTACATCGTTTTGGAGATAGCAGCTGCTTTATTGTTCATCAGCGTCACAAATTCTTGCCAATGTTGGAACTCATTTCTTGAAACTAAAGCACGCTTCCAACAGACCTGTTTATTTTCATGAGTTGTGCACGCACCGCGGATCTATTGTCACCACGGACTTACACTCTTACACTGTTACAACCCGGTGACATAGTGTGTACTGCACTTACAGTGCACTACCACAAAAAGACTGCACTATTAGGAACAGCAAGGATTTTGAGAAAGGTGCTTAATGCATAATCTAAGGAAAAAAGATCGTGTGGAACCCTTGGTCATAGCTTATGACCCGTTTCCTCAGGTTTTTATAGCGGTAAAAAATCAGCCTGTGAATGTGGAAATCATATTATTATAGCTCTTCGAATTGTATCCCTTTCAGGAAATTGCAGAACAAAATTATTATTATAATGATAATAATAAACTTAATAACAGCAGCCTTACAACTTATAATTTAAAATTAATAATTTAAAGAACAATCCAATATATGCGCGTATGATTACATCTGCAAGGACGTGTAGAAAGATAAGTTTTAACCTTAGATTTAAAAGTGTCAAGAGACGCACAGTTTCTTAAATCGTCAGGCAGGGCATTTCATAGTTTTGGGGCTATGTAAGAGAAAGCCCTGTAGCCATAGGTCTTAAGACGGCACGTGGGCTGTACGAGAAGCTTCTTACTAGCTCAAAGTAGTATTCGTTGTGGTACATAGGGGATTAAAAGTTCCTTGAAATAGATTGGTGTCAAGTCATACAGTGATTTAAAAGTCAAAAGCAGAATTTGAATTCAATCCTTGCGGCTACAAGGAGTCAGTGTAATTCTTCTAATACAGGTGTAATACGTTCGTATGTACGTGTGCCTGTTAGCGAGCGTTCAGCGGAATTTTGTACATATTGGAGTTTGCTTATCTGATTCTGGTTAAAGCCTGATAATATTAGTATCAGAATCAGAATCTCACAATGTTTGAAGGAAATAGATTTTCTTATCTTGGCAATGATGCGCGGGTGAAGATTTACTCATGTTCCTATATATTTTTTGTTCATTGCTAACACTATCAAGGCAAAAAAACCAATGTTCTTCCCCGACTCTGATGGCTGAATTACATCTAATCCAGCAAGGATGGAATCTAGAGCAGGTGATGGGTGGTGGCGGGCATTGAACATAAGGCCCAAAGTTTTGCAGTTGTCAAGTTTCAACTTTTTGGTAGTCATCCATTGAGTGATATCTTGAATGCATAATTATTTCAATACACGATTTGAAATTGGCTAGTTCTCCGGAGTTGTGACTTAAACGACATATAGATTTGTCCGGCGTCAGCTCAAAAATGAAATATCATGTCGTGACACCTAATAGTAATAAAAACCTGCTGAGTAAGACACAGTTTTAAATGTTACTCGGCTACACTCAAAAGGTGATTTCTTTTTTAGTATTTCTGGCGTTTAACTCTCAATAGGCCTAGTACACGATGACGTCATATGCTCAAAATTCACCACCAAGCCTCGCTTGCACAAAATTATTCACATCATTTGCACATGCAATACTGTTCGCACGTGGGCTTTCTTTACAAGTTTTTTCTCCTTTGGGATTTAACTTATGCTAAATTTTATACCTTTGATTTTCGAATTCGAGGCTTGGTGGTGAAGTAGTCAGACGGCATCACGCAAAAGGGCAATTGAAATTTGGAACGCCATTGAAAAAGCATTTGACAGTGAACCAAAAAGCAACGAAGTACATTACTATAGGACCAACAAGTTTTAAATGAGAATGACATAAAAGAAAACTAGAACTGAACATTTTTTCTTTTTTGATGAATGTCACGTAGCAAGCATTGAGATAGTTTGCGGAGAGGGAAAGAATACCAGAAAACTTGTGGTTTGGGAAGGTTGGTGAAACGGCGCAATGTTTCGGTTTCCATTATACGCAGCTGCGTTTTAGTCAACCTCGTTCCCAGGGTCTCTCTTCTCTTCCTCCTTTTTCGTTTTCGTTTCTCTTTGTAATGTTTAACAAAGTGATTCCTAAGCTAAGTAGCAAGCTTGTACAACGAGTAGACAAGATTGACTTCTTTCTGTATCAACAGCTTTGTGTATTAAAATTGTCGTTGTCAAGATATTTGTACAACTGCACGCAGCAAACAGTAGCATACCGGGCATGTTTTAGCGTCAGTAAAATAAAAGATACATTTTATCAAGCAACCATAGTGTTTGGTGTATTTTTTTTATTATAGTGTATGTTCTATAGAAGCAAATTCAGCTTTTTTTTGTGAACGTCAATCGCCACCCGACATCAAGTGTGTTATCAGTCAGAAAAGCTTAAACGCTTTGTGGGAATTCATTTGTTGTGGGAATATAACATCAGCTCTTTGAGCTTTTAATTGATTTTTATCTTACATTGTAAGGTAAAGATTAGTTATTTTAAAGCAGCATTGTCAAACGAGTACGCCTTCGCCCAGTTGTGGGATCAAAATATAACAAAAAATCTACCCCAGTGAGAAAGTGTTCTTTTTTTTGCATGTGTGCCACGTGACCTGCCTGAACCAGGGCCTTTCTTCTCAACGACAAAGGCGGCAGAGAAGACCTTGGCGACGAGGTTGCGTTTTAGTTTTTTTAATCGTGATACCACTAACAAAGTCTGCCAGTTCTTAGATACTAACCCTCTGCATGGATTTTCTCACAGGCACATTTCCACTAGTTTTAAAACCAAATCCGCCTGAAGAAATCACGTTAGAAGAATTATGAATTTCCTGACATCCTTTTCGATCTCTTGTGTATTGGATTATTCAAGTTGATTAAACCTTACGGGGACCTCACAACGAGAAACAGAAAGCATTGTCTCTCCTTCCGAAAGCATTTAATTCCTGGATTGTCAGTTGTCTGTAGCGGCTTACTAACTCAAGGGTACTTTGGAATTTGAGGTACTTCACCGCTCGATAATCACACCAATAAATGGAAATTTGATGATCGTGGCGAATAGGGTTACTTACCAACAAGGATACTCAACTTAACATCACGGGGATTTTTGATGAGGTGCAGGCTACGTCGTGATGCTTGGGTTAAATAAGTTTTCTTTTCATTTTCATGCTAGTTATGAACAGTTTCTTGAGATCACGCTTATTCTTCCAAGCCAAGAAGAGATTATGCTTATTTGTTTTCCTTTTTCCGGGTAACTTTCCCTTTGTATACTTTAATCGACAGGTGTTCCGGAACCTGTAACTATTGTCAAAGATGAGATAGATAATAACAAAATAACCCTTACTTGGCACAAACCCGAAGAGAATGGAGCGGCCATCACCCAATACACCATCTACAAAAGAATTGCAAGTGAAAAGAAGTGGACAAACGTTGGAGAAGTAAAGGACATCTCTAATCGTGCGTTTGTTGTCAAAATGGAAGATAACAAAAAGCATGAATTGGTTGTTACCGCATCAAACAAATACGGTGAGAGTGTGGTGACTACAGAAAACATCAAGATAGTGGAGATGCCATATGGTGGAGGTAAGTATAACTGTTAAAATAAACATTTGCCTTTAGCAGGTGTAATCTTTAATTTAAAGTCCAATAGAGCCATAAGGCGATGACTTTTTAAAGGTGCTCCTCTCCTGTAATTTTTCAGGAAGAACGTAAAGTCAGCTTATTTAACGTCGGTAGTTCCCTCAGCTACGAGGCTGGTATCAATGGAAGTCTCCCTCCCTCTGTCAGTGCTCCATTTTACGGTGTTTAATGCTATATCTGTACGTATCAGAGAAAAGTGCAAACAGACGTCTGAGTCTCCTAGGAT
>BLFO01003992.1:184176-205010 GCA_014634245.1 Montipora cactus
CTGTAATCCCTGAGGCGCCATAAGAGAGCGGTTTAATCCCCAAGCTTGCACACCAAGTAAGTCAACGGTCTGCACACAAAGTGAAAGCCACGCCTTAGCTAAAACTAGGATTTAAATATATTTTGTAGCGAGGGTGGAATGAAACTTCCATTTAGATTCTTTTTTTTCCCTATTTTTTGCGTTCGTCCCGTCCTATGTGGGTTAGGGGTTATTACAGGATGCGGGTGATAAAAGGGCGTGAGGGGGGAGAGAAATGTAATTGCTACTTCATGTCATTTCTTAAAGCGTTACAGTACCATTGGAAAATATGAGCGCGAAGTGATATTTGACATGCATTAGCGTCTTCTAAGCAATCAAGCAAACAAAAATTCTCGGTTGGGCTAAAAAACAGGCTTTCTTCCGGTGAAATTATCAACGTTTTCATAGTGGTTACGCATGTACGTCATAGGTCCTGAAATGTCAAGCAGGCTGTCGCATAACTGACGCGTAGCTGCTGGAAGACGAGCAAATCGACAAAGGAAACACCTAAGAATTATGCAACTTCAAAAATTAAGATGTGTTTCGAGTCTTCTAATTTATAGGAGATGGGAGCCGGACTGAAAAGAGCGTCAGCCAGAATATAAAGGTGAGGGAGATTCTGCCCTCTTGCAGTTTCGACTTATTTCACCATCACTTGTTTCACATCTCTGCAAATTCAAACCATTGAGCATTTGCATGTAATTTAAAATTGGTGCTATTAATTTTCATTTTCGGTATGGTATTGCCAATAAGCGAGTAAAACAAAACTAACCACAAACGATCTGTTTAGTCCTTGTAATTGTCCACCTACTTCCGCGTTGTCTATTCCGGATAATTTTCAGGTCGATTCATTATATTGCGTGACGCCACTAGAAAGGTCAAAGTGAATCTTTCAGTTGTTAGGGAATGCAGAGTATAAATTTCACTTTGAGCGTAACCAAATCTCGTCAGTCTGCATCATTTCGCTTTGATGAAAGAAGTTTGCAAGTAAGATGACTGGATGGTGTGTTTTCTATTTGCTTCTTTTTGGCGTTCAAGTATCAGGTAGGCCATTGAAGCGAATTTTACAACTGAATATGCGTCTTGTAATCATGACCAGGCATGGAAGTGCTTATATATGGGCTTCAAAATATTTACGCCTGTGCTTCGCCCTTGATAAAAACTTTGATGGTTTATTCCTTTATTTCGATTCCTTTTCATTGAAGTTAGGTTATTATGGCGTCAATGATAAGCTTAAAAACACCGTATTAAATTTAGAATTGGCCAATTATTGGGAAACGTGTTGGAGGGCGGAGTTTGTTTTCGTTTGATAGGGATTTTCTTTAGGAGATGTTTTCCTAGACATTAATTTTGCCTTTAAGATTATAGTATAAAACATTACCTCAAAGACGGTTAACGTGATTAAAATCAAATTTGACAGCAACTACAATCGGACAAGAAATAGTGAAAGATGCCAAAAATTCAATTGTTATAGGTAATGTCTTAATATTCCAAGGCTTAATACATCGAGTGGGTAGGAAACAAAGACCAAGCATCGAAGATCGCCCTTGGAAGCGGCTTTTGATCAATTTAAGGTTACCGTCTACCTTCACAGGAGTGAGACTAATTTGTAGAACTACAAACCGCGGAACTGGGAACCTGTGGAACCTGCGGAACGTAGAGAAATGACTGTTTTATTGAAACCCCATGATAAAAACGATGCGATCTACATTAGCATTTGTTAAATATCGACTGTGTCCGCTGATTACCGCGTTCCAAGTGCCATTTCTAGCTGATATCTGCGTATTTGCATCATCTGATTCAAGTTAGCCGATTAACTGGTGGATTGCGTGACAAGTCACAATCTACCAACTCGTTTTAAGACCTCTAATAATGATCCTGCTTGGTTTGAGGATTTTCAATTGGTTTTTTTTTCTTTTTTTTCGCGACATGCAGGTCACGTGATGGTATTTGCTGCCTGTCAGTTGTCATTTTGGTTTTATAGCTGTAGTTTAGCGCATGTTTTAGTACCTATTCGCAGTTGTTAAGGCAGTGGGCAAGGTCAGTCTTGTATGTTTCCAATTTTCCTAATCTTTCTGGGTCTTTTTAAGGTTATTTTCGAATTTACTGGTGAGATTGGCTTCGGCTGGTCATCGCCTCACTTGCCTTTTATGCCTGTATTATTTTGTTTATTTTTACGTCTTCTGTTTGACTTCAGGATTAGTTCGATCTCTTGTGGTAATAAGGAGAATGGGATTGGGGTGGTTTCCTTGATCTTAGCCTGGGCCTTGCACATAAATACACTTGAATCGTGAGCGTGAATGCTGCATTTATTTCTCAACGAGAAGAATCAAATAAAATGAATTTTTCAAAATATCAACTTTTCCACAGAGGGAAAAACATGTAACCGAAGCAACGATACGTTCCTTTTTCCATTCTTGTTTGCGGCATGGTAAGTCTTTCATCGGAATACCGTCGTAACAACAACAACAACAACAACAACAACGATAACAAAACCAAGTCACCGCAAGCAGGAATTGATCACAAGTTCATTGTTGTCGTGACTTCTTACGCAATTCACCAGTTAATGGGCTAACTTGAATCCGGTGGTGCAAATACGAAGATAAGAGCTATAAATGCCACCTGGAACAAGATAATTGGAGGTGCAGTCGATATTTAACAAATACTAATGTAAATCTTATCGTTTTTATCATAGGGTTTCAATAAAAACAGTCATTTCTCTAGGTTTCGCAGGTTCTGCAGGTTCCGTAGTCTTAAGTTACCCAAATTCGTCTCACCTTCTTCAAGTGCGTTTTTATTGAAACGAATGTAGTGCTCTCCAATTACAGGGCAGATATCCGAACCCCTATATCAAAAATGGCCACTGGAAAAGGCTCTCACGGAGAAAACAAATTCCATTTTAAAATTTTCCAACACTTTTTTGTAGTAATGATTCCAAGTTCGAATGAGGCCTAACACTACTGTGAAGTTTTTGTACCCAATTATTCTATTAGGGATCAACCCTAGTATTGGAATTGGGCCCACACAAGGACAGAGAAAAACTCTGACCAGGGTGGGATTTGAACCCACGACCTTCGGATTAGATCACCGATGCTCTACCGACTGAGCTACAAGGCCAGAACGGGAGCTGGCCGTGGATATGTGCAGCGATTACTGTTTTGTAGAACATAGATTTATCTCCGATTGTAGTTGATGTCCAATTTGATTTCAATCACGCTAACCGTCTTTGAGGTAATGTTCTATACTGTTATCTTAAAGGCAAAATTAATGTCTAGGAAAACAGCTCCTAAAGAAAATCCTTATCAAACAAAAACAAACTCCGCCCTCCAACACGTTTCCCAATAATTGGCCAAACAGAGGATGCTACTTTTGTGGCTTCCGCTTTCCCTATATGGAAGAAAGCCATATAGTCATCGTGATGAGTGTAACCAAGAGAAATTGAGGGGACAGAGAGGGAGGCTCAGGCTCGTTCTACGTTCCTCAAGTTCCCAGTGTATTCAAGTTAAGTCAAGGAAAACTCTTGGTGATCATTCCTTCTCAGTATCCGCCACATATCTGTGGAACAACCTTTCCATGTGAAAAGTGCCAATTCATTGATTTTTAAATTGTTTAAATCAAATCTGAAAACATTCTTGTTTATCTTGTAAAGTGCATTTATCATCTATGTAGTTTGCACTGTATAAATTCAATATTATTATTATTGTTATTATTATTATTATTATTATTATTATTATTATTATTATTATTTCTTACTTTTTATCGTTTTTCGTGGTGGATTTCCATATTTGAAGTTAATATCTTACATCCTATTATCGTAATCAGTTTTCAATTGCGATATCAATGTTGATTCGTGCAACAAACACAGTACTATAAGTAACATTAAAGGAAAATGTTTTCTACCTATTTTTTAATTATTATTATTATTATTATTATTATTATTATTATTATTATTATTATTATTATTATTATTATTATTATTTCGCTTTGATGATCCATACGATGTTTTTGAAATTCATATTTAATCAATACATGTTTCGGATGAAACATCATCCATCGTCAGTTGACAAATGAGAAATAAACTAAAGTTGAGCAATAAATAGTGTAACAAAGTGAGATATAACATGAATAATTAAGGATGAAGGCGAGAACAGAATAAAAACACCCAACCACGAAACAAAACAGAAAAAACCAAACTGTTTAGGCTAAGAAAAGAAACTAATTAGTATGAAAGGGATAAATTAAGATGTTTGACTTGGGAATTTAAAGATGGCTGCTCCTAAAGGATATGCATGGCTTCTTTGATTTTCAATTGGAAACGTGTGGAAGCAGAGTCGAGGATTTTAAAACAGTCTTCTGAACACCGGGAGCGACAATTTTCAGAACCTCTCAAGTGCTTAAATATGTGGGAATGTTTGTCGGAGGCGAGATGTACACGGATGCGAGTGGCGAAATGTCTATTGGTTTCACCAATATAACAGGCATTACAGCCTGCACATGAAAACTTGTAAATGACTCGCGATCGTAAGCCCGCAGGGATAGGATCCTTTGCCCCAAACCAACTCCTAATTTTAAACGGGCTGAACACCAACTTAATTTCCAGGTCGCTGCAAAATTTGTTGACTAATTTCTTAATTCTGCGTTTTGTTATGATGGAAAAAGGACCGATGTACGGTAATTTAAAATACAAACAATTGTCCTTCCGAGCAACACTCTGAGAGGAATCGGAGGTAAAGTAACTGTTGAGAAATTTTCTAACAACATTCTCGATAACGCTAGAAGGAAACAAATTCTTCCTTAATGTTTTGGTAAGGTTGCTTATATCCAAGTGAAAACCAGTCCAAGTATTATTAATTTTAAATACTCGGTCAACCAGAGTGCGTACTAGTCCTAATTTGTAACTGAAAGATACAAAGCTGTAATAATTAGTGAGAAGACCGGTGTAGGTCTTCTTGTGGAAAACCGAGGAAATAATGCCCTGATTACTATGGTTATCTAAAAGCACATCTAAGAAGGGAAGCTTGTGGTTTTCTTCCTTCTCCATAGTAAACTTGATGTTAGGATGCTGGCTGTTGATATAACTAAAGAAAGATAAAGCATCCTGCTCGGTATTAAACAAAGCAAAGGTGTCGTCGACATATCTACGGTAAAACTCGATACCTGAATTGTAATTCTCTAACCAGCGTTTCTCATGGTGACCCATAAAGAGATTAGCTAATACAGGAGCAAGCGGGGAGCCCATGGCTACCCCATCAATTTGATCGTAAAAATTACCCAAAAATGAAAAATGGGTTTGAGCAGTGGCAAAGAAAAATAAAAATAACTTAGTAAGATTTTCCCGTCCTAATTTAATATCTGGATTGCTCTTCATAATGTAGTCTACCAATTGTCCTCTGAGCAATGCGATGCACTCAAAAATGGTCTTACTCATTCCATCTGTCCTCCATCTATACGCAAGTCTGACATCTATACTTGCTTCGAACTTATTCATGGCTCCATGCTCAAGAAAATCGTTGATCGTGGTCAAACTGGTAAGCTCCAAGCTGCATTATCGCATCTTGCGAGCTCCTACATCGCCTCTCATCGTGTATCTCACAATGATCGGAAAGTACTCCAAGTCTTGAAAAGTCTCAAAAGGAATAGGAATATTGTCATTCTGAAACCTGACAAAGGGAATGGTGTGGTCATTTTGGACAGGACAGTTTATGATAGCAGTATCCTTAACATCATCTCGGATTCGTCCAAATTCAAGAAACTTAAGGATGATCCAACTCTCCTAAGGGAGGGCCAATTACAACGGTTTCTTCGCAACCTGAAGAATGATGAAATTGAGAACACCATTTATGACAAGATCTATCCATCAGGATCTCAACCAGCCAGAATTTATGGGCTTCCTAAGATGCATAAGGTTCAAGATCACTCTTCGACACTTCCTTTCCGGCCCATTGTTTCTTCGATTGGAACCTATAATTACAACCTAGCTAAGTATTTATGTACATTGTTAAGCCCTCACATCCCTAATGACTACTGTGCTCATGACACTTTTACTTTTGTTAGTGAAGTCACTAGACTCCATACCCTAAATAAGTTCATGGTTTCTTTCGATGTCGAAAGTCTTTTCACCAACATTCCCCTCATCGAATCTATCGACTTAGCGGTAGACTACATTATGAAGGGCAATCCAGATATTAAATTAGGACGGGAAAATCTTACTAAGTTATTTTTCTTTGCCACTGCTCAAACCCATTTTTCATTTTTGGGTAATTTTTACGATCAAATTGATGGGGTAGCCATGGGCTCCCCGCTTGCTCCTGTATTAGCTAATCTCTTTATGGGTCACCATGAGAAACGCTGGTTAGAGAATTACAATTCAGGTATCGAGTTTTACCGTAGATATGTCGACGACACCTTTGCTTTGTTTAATACCGAGCAGGATGCTTTATCTTTCTTTAGTTATATCAACAGCCAGCATCCTAACATCAAGTTTACTATGGAGAAGGAAGAAAACCACAAGCTTCCCTTCTTAGATGTGCTTTTAGATAACCATAGTAATCAGGGCATTATTTCCTCGGTTTTCCACAAGAAGACCTACACCGGTCTTCTCACTAATTATTACAGCTTTGTACCTTTCAGTTACAAATTAGGACTAGTACGCACTCTGGTTGACCGAGTATTTAAAATTAATAATACTTGGACTGGTTTTCACTTGGATATAAGCAACCTTACCAAAACATTAAGGAAGAATTTGTTTCCTTCTAGCGTTATCGAGAATGTTGTTAGAAAATTTCTCAACAGTTACTTTACCTCCGATTCCTCTCAGAGTGTTGCTCGGAAGGACAATTGTTTGTATTTTAAATTACCGTACATCGGTCCTTTTTCCATCATAACAAAACGCAGAATTAAGAAATTAGTCAACAAATTTTGCAGCGACCTGGAAATTAAGTTGGTGTTCAGCCCGTTTAAAATTAGGAGTTGGTTTGGGGCAAAGGATCCTATCCCTGCGGGCTTACGATCGCGAGTCATTTACAAGTTTTCATGTGCAGGCTGTAATGCCTGTTATATTGGTGAAACCAATAGACATTTCGCCACTCGCATCCGTGTACATCTCGCCTGCGACAAACATTCCCACATATTTAAGCACTTGAGAGGTTCTGAAAATTGTCGCTCCCGGTGTTCAGAAGACTGTTTTAAAATCCTCGACTCTGCTTCCACACGTTTCCAATTGAAAATCAAAGAAGCCATGCATATCCTTTGGGAGCAGCCATCTTTAAATTCCCAAGTCAAACATCTTAATTTATCCCTTTCATACTAATTAGTTTCTTTTCTTAGCCTAAACAGTTTGGTTTTTTCTGTTTTGTTTCGTGGCTGGGTGTTTTTATTCTGTTCTTGCCTTCATCCTTAATTATTCATGTTATATCTCACTTTGTTACACTATTTATTGCTCAACTTTAGTTTATTTCTCATTTGTCAACTGACGATGGATGATGTTTCATCCGAAACATGTATTGATTAAATATGAATTTCAAAAACATCGTATGGATCATCAAAGCGATATCTTACTTCGTGCTGCTAAGAAGTTTTGGTATTATTATTATTATTATTATTATTATTATTATTTTTATCACATTTGAATAATTCATTGAAAGACTATACCATGTAACTTTCTAAGAACATCTTAAGAACGTTTTCAGCCTCACAATGCAAAGAGAGATAAGAGCGTTCAGCCTCAGCTCCAAAATTAGACGTTTTTGTCAAAAAAAAGAGTGTACATATACTATTATTCGCAGGGCTGTATTATAATAATATATTATATTTTTCTATCATCGCCTTTATTATTTTTTTTCCGCAAAGTTTACAGTGAAATGATGTTCACATCCCCATACAATAGCAAAAGTATATTAGGTACAGTTGGATCTTCTGTAACATTCACTTGGAGCTTTTCTGGTGGAGTTTCACACATTTCTTGGGGACTAAAAAATCCTCTGGGCCAGACAATCCAAACCAAGTTAGTAGTTCTTGATGTCACCGGCTCAGTATCAATTCAAGCTCCAGCCTCTTACAGCCATCGTGTGAGTGGAGTGCTTGTTGGTAATGTCTCTTCTGCTCAGGCCATTTTTAACATCAGTGCCATTAAAAAGGAAGATCAAGGATTTTATACCTGCGAGCTTTATAAATTTGAGAATCTTCTTGCTGTCGTAAAAAGGGACCATGTGCAAATGATTGTGGAAGGTGAGTTAAGTTATACATGCCTGAAAATTCCATGGTACAGCTGATTTTGTAAATTACGATTTAGTTATCCCTTTTCCTGCCTGTATGAGTTGACGTGTGGGTTGTATCTCTAGGGTTTAAGAAAACAGTGGTCCGTAGGGTAGCTCGATAGTGCACATGGCGCTATTATACATGTTCCCATAAAGAAAAGATCATTAATAATTACATGACCAACACAATTAATTGTACAGTCGTTTGAATGTTCATCCCACTCACACTACATAATGTCTCTCTAACGATTTTTTTTAATTCGAAAGTCGTATTCAAAAGGTCTCCAGCGAAACAACACCGGGTATCTTGAAATCAGTTGACCTAGACAAAAGTTTAAAATTAGAAACTCTACTGATGTGATTGTGATTTTCTGCTCTAAAACACACCATCTCTGGAAACAAGGACTTTTGGTAATGACAAGCTTCAGGAAAGATTTAGAAATTTAATCTGAAGTCTACATTATCATCAACTACTTCCTCATGAACGTCTCTAGCTCCCTCCTCAGGAACAAAAAATAGTGACATCCATGCTCTAATTGTAAGTAAGATGGGCCGTTTGCTGAGGTTTGCATAGCCAAACTCAATCCATTGTGTGAAGCTACTGGCTGTATCACTTTCATGATCTGACTTTACTGAATGTTTTTACCTTATCAATTTATTCAACTTCTGTTGACTGTATGCACTGTGGGGTGGAATGAAAATGCCTGCTCGTGCCAATTTTTCTTTTCTTCAGGAAAAAAAATCACTGCAAGTTATTAAGGGACACACCCTTTGAGCCTTCACGACAAAACTGTGCGCTTACTGAACACAACCCATTTAAGCTCGAGGTCGTTTTGTGTTCACGTAGAATACACGTGTTACACCAAAATCCTTCCACTCACTGAGGTTACTGGTTTACGTCCATCCCTCAAGGGGAGAAAGTGACTTACGAAAAGCCTACTTGATTTTAATGGAATATTCATTATTCATGTTTGTGAGAGCTCAGTTTCAACTGAAATTTCTCAACGATTTCATAGCATTATTTAAAGTTACTGAGATGTACCCAGAGATGAACTGGGGATAATCAAAGGAAACTTTGCCACACCAGAACTAAATAATGGCGCATCCCTAAAATTCTTTAACGCTACAACTGTACCTACACTACACTGTGCACTAAAGCAAGCAGTTAAGAGTGGACATGATCACCAAGAAAAGGATGGTATCATCAAAAAGGTGCGCTTCAGTAAGTGGTCAACCCCTACATGTACAGTGTTACGTATGGTACATGTACTCGTGTCTGATGTGACCACCTGGTATTATTGGAATTATACGATCTCTATATTTACTTGAAGGTTCTAAGTTACCCATTTCCTCTTCCCCAGCACATATTTCACAAGTTACAATAATTGCGTATTAACGACACCAATTAAAGCCAAAAGTTTACATTGTCCACATTTTACATTCCCGATGCAAAACATACGTCCTGAGCATAGTTTGGGAGCTTTAAACGTTAAATACTTTTCTATTATTTATCAGTTTGGCTGACCTTTCATGGATCGATGCACAAGGTTTAAATGTTTTCCACGCTTTTTTTTTTAATTGACAGCTCATAACCAGACCCATTTTCAACCATTTACATTTTCGTCATTATCCCAGTTATGCTAAAAATATTCCGTTGTTAAAAAAAGATGGTTGTAATTTTACAAGCAACATTATTATCTTGTTTGTCCAAGATCTGTGAAAAAGTGAATTTATGTTCTAATTCACTTCGTTCAAACGAATTTAAATTATTTAACCTTTAAATACAAATGCGAACAAGAGGATTATAGGCTGGTTACACGCTCAAAACCAAGAAACTCATTTTAGTCGGCTATTCAAAGATAAGGATACTCAATACATTATTTATAACGAATGATTGATTGTATGGTAGTGTGTAAGAACGGGAAACGTCATCCACCTAGCTTTCTCGAGTCTTCTAATCTGTTACGGAGGGATTCTAAAACGTACAAATCCTTAGCAGCATCCAAATTTCATCTGCCATGAAGCTTATACACTTAGTCTTTGAGAAATAAAATGGGTGGTGTCGTTTTGTACAACAGTCAATATACCACCAGACCAAGGGTTGTGTGGGGAGGGTGGGGGGGGGGGGGGATGTTGGATCGTAATTTAAAGCTTAAGAAACTGAAGCTTCTAGATGTTACGAACGCCAATTCAGTGCTTGCTGTGGCTTTTCTTTAATAGTCATCTTTGCAACGTTACACCGGTGCTCAAGTGCTGATCCATTCTAGGCATAACTTGTAGTTGAGCTTCATTTTTGGTTTTTATATTTGGTTCGACAAAGGAGAACGCAGTTCATAATCCTGGGCTCTCTGTGGTTTCAAAGATGATTTTTTTTCAGATTTTTTCGTCGACCGTCTGCATTTTCTGCGTCATGTTGAATGGCGTCATACGTCAGATGCGCAAAGGCTATCGGGCACCTCAAGGTTTTCGTAGTAGTCTTAGCAAGTCTGACAAACTGGAGACTACCTCGTGGCTTTCATAGTAGTGTAGTTTAAGTTAAGGAAAGCTTGATTAGTTAATGTAACCTGTCGAACTATAAGTTGATAAGTCGGATACTCGTCTACGAATTGGAAGTACTGTTTACATGTTGCATGGACAGCCCACGTATTACGTAGTGGGAACTACTACCTTTTAATGGGATTCTAAACGCCTAGTTCCTCAGGATTTACTTAAGTATTGATATGTAAGTAAGGCATTATGCTCACTTTCGAATTAGAGGTTTTACTAAGACGGAAACATCATATGCTCCCTCACATATTCCAGAACCCAAATTTCGTCTCTACGGACGCGCTCCATATTTCATGATTACTGCTAGTCTTTTGCATTAATAATCTGTTATGCAATTAGATATCTTTAAATCCCAAAGTGTTTCATTGTCATCCATCTTCCTTCGCGCGCTGAGCAGTCGACCACAAATTTGCTCCATCGAAGGCAGCCTTGAGTCATCTTCAACAGCTGATTGTCATATAGCAGACTATCAGGATTCCCAGAAGAAAATGAATAAAATGGGTGAACAGGGTTCGCTGTCTTCTGCGTTTCCTCCTCCCATAAGAAAGAACGTACATTGCAAATTATCCGACAGGCTCATATTCAGGCAAGCGGAGCACGTGACCAAGGAACCTCAATTGTCGATGCCTGGCTATTTCAAAAAGGGGATTTGTTTCTGTGAGGCTGTAGATGGTAGCATATGGCACTCTGTCGATTCCCCTGATGTTCAACATGATTCTATAACAGGAAGTCCCAAAATAATTGATTTCTTTTTCTGTGTCCTTAGAGATAACCCATGACTCGCAGCCATACAGTGTCTGACCTTGTAGCTCAGTCGGTAGAGCGGCGGAGATCTAACCCGAAGGTCGTGGGTTCAATTCCCACCCTGGTCAGAGTTTTTCTCTGTCCTTGTGTGGGCCCATTTCCATCAGTAGGGCTAACGCTCACATGGTTCATATGGGATATAAGTCTAGCACTCCACATTTCACTCTATTCAGTTAATACTGTAATGTAAGTTGCGTTGAACAGCCTCATCTTGGTGGAGATAACTAGAGAGACTCTTTCATAGACGCGCTAATTTCCAAAATGCTGTCCAGGAAAGAGCTTTCCCTTTCTTCAGTTCACTGGCACTTGATGCCATCATGGAACCACGGTATTTGCAGTCGGTCACATGATTTATGGGGATTCTATACACTTGCATCGGGACCTGCGCATGACAGTTAATGGTCATAAACTCCTTGTTGGGTACACTCATGACAAGACCGAGGTCTGCTGACTCATCAGCAGTTCTGGTGAGCTGGGACAGGGGCCCGTGACATTGAGGATTCCAGGAGGGTGATGTCATTAGCGAAGTTCAGGTCAATCAGCATTTAGCTGGATATCTTCTCGGCTGGCAAGGAAAGGTTACCACTCCAGAGTCAGGAGCAGAAGCCCTACCCAAAACGTAGTATACAAGAATAATGAAGAGGAAGGGAGCCAAAATAGAACTCCTGTTGTTACATCAAAGGGTTCGGAGATGCTTCCATCCACCATTAAAGCTCTGCTGGAATTTCTGTAAAGAACCTGTATGGCGCTGACTGTAGTTTTAGGGACACCGTAGTTTCGCAGTACTGGGAACATAGCTGTTCTGTTGATTAAATGAAAGGCTTTCTTGAAATCCATTAAGGTAACAGTAAGTGTGGGTTGGTATTCTCTGAAACGTTCCATGTTGTGCACAACTTCTCTCTGGTTTAAAGCCAGCTTGATTTTCCTGATAAAAGGATCTTCATGTGGTCAAATTCTTTTTAAGGAAATCTTATTGTACCTTTGCAGCAATGCACATGAGAGAAATTCATCTGTAGTTTGTCATCAGCGTCAGGTCACCTTTCTTGGGTAACGAAATGATAACTAACTGCAAAATGCTTGGCCTTGAAGTGCCTCAGCAGTAGTGGCACAGTCCAAAGCTGTTGCTTTGTTTGTTTTCATGGCTGCAATTGCTTCAGCGGTCTCCTCTAGAGTTGGGGGATCAGTGTTTATCGCGATAGGAAGGTCTTTTGTTACTGGAGGGGGTGGCTCTGATCCTATTGCGGCACGGCATTTGGTTCGAGGAATGCGTTTCCATTTTACCCACAGGGTATTTCATTTTTCGTATCCAGCAATGCTGCTAGTTTTTGTATTAGAAATCCATTCCTCGCTGTATTAGGTGTGAAGTAGTATTTCAAAAAAAACCGAGCTGGAGGGTTTCATCAGGTTTCCAAAAGCGAGAGAGCATTTGGAACCACGAGGCCACAGGCCGAGTGGTTTTATTGTTTTCGAGCGTTTGAAAACCTGATGAAATCCGAACCACAAGTTTTTGAAATTACTTCTCGAACAAATAAAATTAGTTTCAATTATCATTTGAATAAATTTTTCTGAATTGAAATATAATTTTTGTAACGCGGAATGTCACCTAGTTGATGCGTGCTGGCTTCTGATATAATAATTTCATTTGTATTTGCATTCCACGTTCTTACCTACTAGTTGCATCATGGTTGTGAGTTCTGAAAAGTAGGCATAACGACCTTCTTGGTATTTGACACCCTTACGTTTAGGAGTAGTATACGAAGCGGGGCAATACGGGTGGACCGTGCGGATCTATCCACATCTGTGGTTAGCAATATAGTGATAAGAGGTAGACGAAGCGCAGACCGTCACTTTGATTTGTTGTATCAAAGGAAGGATAAAGGGTGCTTAGCGAATACGAAAATGTATACATTTTTCGAGCAAAATACTTTAAAAGATTGACTGCAGGCATAAATTAAGTACAGATAATTAATGATGTTCTCAACAATTTATTTAAGAATTAACAAGTAAAAGTTTAACTACCCAAGAGTTTCTCAACACATGGTCCAGGTTTTTTGATATTTTCCAGCTTGGATTTTTTGACTGTGTAAAAAGGTCCGTTACTATAGAATGGGATCGGTGAGGCACTTCTGCTAGGAGCAGCTCCGAGCAAATCTGAGCCGACCCCTGTAGGGGGAGCAACTGGAAACAACAGATTTTCTCCGAACAAATCTGAGCAGACCCCTGTAGGAGAAGCAACTCCGAGCAGCTTCGAGCAAACATTAGTAGGTCCCTGCAGGGAAACGGCCCAGCGGCCCCCGCGGCCTTGTGGCCCTAACCCTAACCTCGAGACTTCGCAAAAAAAGAACTTGGCCAATATCCAGTCATCTTGACCTCACGCTTGGTCAATAACCCATACTTATTGCATCATCGCTGTGGTTGAGCGTACAAGCGACCCAGTGTACACCCAACTCGACCGAATTCTCGAAGCAAAAACTAAATATGTCGATCACGATACTATGTAGATCTAGCTTCATGCTGCCTCCTTGCACGATATGAGCCTCGTCTTGGTTGTCGGTATACCAAAACCACTGCATCATTGCTAAGTACCTTAGGGAAAGATCGAATACAAAACTTGATGGCTTCGAGGTTTCTCATAAGAGAACTCCTTCTTGCCTTTTCCGTATTCCACATCTTGTGGCCAACAACTTTAATAACTGAGCCACATTCTGTAGCAGCAGCAACGGAATAAAGAAACCTAACAGGTTTCTTGTGCAACAAAACAGTTCTTTCTGCTGACGAAAAAGTAACTTGCTAAACCAGAAATACAGCATTGGTGAAGTAATATTCAAAAGTTGAGTCCCAATACTGCGCGCAATGATTGCTCATAACGCATTGTCCTCTAATAATACGACACAAGCCACAAACTACTGAACTCATATATATAATTTGACTGGTAAAAGACAGCCAATTGTCGAGCCGTGATATTATGAGTTTATTCCATGATGTTCTCCAGAGTAACATACAACTTATTCCAAAATAGCCGCTGAAAAATGCGCAAACAAATTGATCCTTGTTGCCTCGTTCAAGATAAAATATTCTTTTGAATTTTAAGCTTAAGAACGAAGCATCAAGGGCTAATTACTCGGGCTTTCCGAAGGAAACGCCCGAGGTATAAAATAAGCTTCATTTTTTTGCGTTCAGTCACAAAACCCAGTTCAACTACAGCGCATGAGTGTCCGCATGAGTGAAGTGTACGCGCATGCGTAGAATAAGCACATGGTTTAAAGCAATGGCTGGCTTCGTGGAGGTTTCGTTGCTGGGTGTACGAGAAAGACATTCGATGGCTTTTACGCTCGATATACGTACAAAGTAACACACCGTTCGCGGTAGACCCACACGAAAACTTGTGGAGCGTTTTCGGAACGGGTCGGTCCGCCAACTGTACAAGAGATCAATTTACGACCGATCCTTTACGAGTGAACCTTCTGTAGAGAAATATCAAGCGAAACATGCTATATCAAACCAGCTATCTCATATTATGTTTACATGTGATCGAGAACCCAGTAGCATACCATGATCTACTCTGAAACGTCTGAGAAGCAAAACCAGAAAACTGAATGAGCGTATTCGTCCAAGCATACCGAAGTCTTCTAGGCTACGTCGTTATGTGAAGGTTAGAACAGTTACAAAGAATGTTTGTAAGCTTAATACGAAGAGGGTAAGATTAAATTAAGTCACATAACATAAAAAGAAGTATTTGTTGAACTGTTCCGTGAGGGTATATCAAAACATAATTAAATTGAAGTACAGAGCAAGTCGGTATTTATCAGTGTTTTCTATAGACCCATGTGTCTTTAAAGATAAGAGTCAGACCCACTTATCAAACTATTGTAAGTTTCAACTCAGTGCAGATATATATAGAGAAAAACCCTGGTCCTACTCCAAGGTACACTGACCCTAACAAAACAATAACGGCACCATATAGCCAAGCTAATGGCCCTATTGTGTTGCAATGAGTTTATGCTCTTTGATTTACAGTAACAAACAAGGAATGAATTCTGCTAATGATCTCGTGTCAATAATGAATATTGGAAATCAGTTGTATTCAAGTTTGTCTCAGGTAACCAGACAATCGTTTGTAATGCATACCCACACTTTTAAATGTGTTCGAGACTGTCTATGACCTTCAATACAGTGAAAGCGTCACTGGTACTATTCATCAAGAAACTACAATAGAAGGATATCAGTACTGTACCTCCTTAGATAGAGCCTTTCAATATCTTATATCTGAAAATTTTAACAATTTTATCTTGACAATAGGCTATACTACAGTTGCTATCTATTATAATGGTATGCAAGGGATACTTATGGTAGAAGCCACCCTCAAGGTACATGTGTGCTGCTTGAAGTATCACTGAATAGCTTAGTACATTATTTTCATAGTATACATAACAATGATATATTTGAGTTGAAAGGGGTGAAAATTAATGAAGTTCAAAATAGTACCCTTTTTCAGAGTCATGCCTGTGAAACCAGAAAGTTCAATGTGAGTTGTGCTGTGGCTATCTATTCACTCGGCTACTCTGTAATGAAATCATGTAGTTATTGGAATTCAAACACATTATCTAATGTTATTCAGTATGGCAAAAGATTATATGAAAATCTATCATCTTTAAACAAGTATTTACCATCAGATTATTTGCCAAAAACTGTTGGTCTTTGTGGAACTGAAGTAAGTTTAAATCTTAAAAGTGATTGCAGTGAAGGAATATTGTCTGATTCAGATGACAGCATATCATTTCTCGAAAATCTTGTAAGAGATAATAGTGATTGCACAGGGTTTTTTATGCGGTTTTTTAGTTTTTTTGCAATGACATGTACATGTATTTTTAAACACACAAAAAGGTCAAAATATGTGTATTCCCTCTTGATATTTATTGAAAGTCAAATGCCTGTAATTGAACATACTAAAACCATAAGCAATGGAACAATCAAAGAAGAGAATGTTATTAGAAATAAACAAGCAAGGGATACTGTAAATAAACTTGAATTACAAAAGAAATGAGCAAGACAATACAAAACAATGGTGGATTCAGCAAAGACTTATCAAGGAAACAAAGACAAACAAGCAAACAAGCAGAAAAATACAAAACTAAGGAAGCAGCAAAGAAAGAAGAATTACTTCAGAAACTAAAACAAAAATACTATAGTAATAAGAGTAAAAATGTGGATTCATGCATTGAAACATTAAGAAAGAAGATAAAGGAAGATCCATATTATATATGTTGTGTGTGCAATAGGATGCTCTGTAAAAAATCTGTATTGAAATTGATCACAACTAGGTACCCTTCTCAGCATCTTTTTGATGTGCAGATGTCATTTGATGGAAAACTTTATATCTGTAAAACATGTCATTCAAAAGCTATTGAAGGAAAGGTTCCATGTCAGGCAACTGTTAACAATTTATATGTTGATGTTGTACCAACTGAACTTGAAAGTCTTAAAAAACTAGAGCAAATTATAATAGCACAAAGGATTGTATTTGAAAAAATAGTAGTGATGCCCAAGGGACAACAAAGAAAGATCAAAGGAGCAATATGTAATGTACCAGTCGATTGTGATCAAACATGTAACATATTGCCTCGGCCCCCTGAAAGATCTGGTATCATTCTTTTGAAATTGAAAAGAAAAATTCAGTTTACAGGTCATGTTCATTTTGAAGCAGTTAGACCAGAAATCATAATGACAACACTCGATTGGTTAAAAGCCAATAATATCCTTTACAAAGATATACAGAATGTTAGTACAGAACTGACAAAGAATAATGAATGACAACATTGACAACACAAACTCGTTACCAATAAACTTTCAAAACAATAGTGCAAATTCTTGAAAATCTTTTAAATGTAGGAACAACAGGAACTCCAAAATGAAGAGGAAGTGGAAGACCCTTTAAATGAGCATAGGTCACCTGCCAATGAGACATGTCTACAGTCAGTCATTCCAGATTACCCTATAATTACTGGGGAACATAACTCCAATAGCTCTATAGGTAAAGAAATTTACAATATAGCCCGGTTTGACATGACCAGATTCTTTTTTTGTCCTTGACCAAATACTGTATAAACTTATATGTGGGATAAGTTGATAGAATCTCTTTCAATAGTTTTGTTCTGTTTACTCTCCATAATCTTAAAATGGATGATGCAAGAGTTTATGGTTGCATGATTTGTGCAAGAACTCCTGGTGTCTCTTCATTTGATAATGTAATGCTAAATGTTGAAAGTGAGTAAGGTGATATTGATTAATATTAAAATTATTATTAACACTTTATCACTATTCTAGACTGTGTGTTTCAAGAAAATTAAAAGACAATTCTAAACACGTGAGGCATAATTATAAAATCCTCAGTGCATGTTATTGAATTACTACATATTGATTACCAATAGAAAAAAACATACTTGGGCTTGTATTAATTTGTATTAATTTTGTTATGCAAATTCCATTAACAAACAAAACGTATTTATGTGAATTTCCATACATTATTAGAGAAGAGCAATTACTGGAAAGTGTTAATTACAAAGTGGTAATGCAAGAAATGGAAAAACTCTTCATTGCGAGAAGGTTTGCATTATGCATTTAGCATGTGTGTAAAAGAGCAACACAAATACATCTACCGTACATTATTAGAGAAGACATTTACAATACAAATACAACAACAAAACTACATTTACAATACTTTATTAGAGAGGAGCAATTGATGAAAAGTGTTAACTACAAAGTGCCAATGCAAGAAATGGAAAAACTCTTTATTGCATAAAGGTTTGCATTATGCATTTAGCATGTGTGTAACAGAGCAACACAAATATATAAAAAAAAAAATGAAAATGGAAATTTTCCTAGCTCTCTGACACCACCATGAAAAATGAAACTGAGATAACAATCCCTTGTGCTTCATCTTGGAAAAAAAAAAAAACTTCAGAGGCACCTGTGTACAAGGATTTTATACCTTTCTAAAATATGGGTTCCTTCTTTGAATACCGTTTGCATTTCACCCACACTTCATTATATGTTTGCATTTGTATTACACTGCACCTATGAACGCATCCCCTTTCGAATTGAAACGCAGGCATTATCCTCTCTATATGTTGCATACAGTGGATCAACCTTTCGTCCTACTGCCCATGCAGGTTAATTTCTTGTGGTGTTGTTCCTCTCATACTTATTTCATACAGGTCCACCAAACATCACTGATATCTCTGCTGATCAAACTGTTAAAGAGGGAAACGACTTGACCCTCAACTGCACAGCAAGTGGTAACCCTGCTCCCAACACCACTTGGATAAAACTTACTGATAACAGTATTGTCACAATGCCACTGACAAACATCAGAAGGACAGATGAAGGGGGATACAGATGCTCTGCTTATAATGGTGTTGGAAACCTAGCTACAAAAGATGTCTTCATCACTGTATACTGTAAGTGCCTAGTATGACCAACTTTTACTAATTGTAATTACTGCCATGTTACACAAGATAGATTTTTTTGTCATGGATTGATACTTGCAGCAACACTGGGCTTTGCCTTGTAGGAAAGGTTAAGTGAAGCAATTTTCTTGAGGAAAGCCGGCCCCGTCTTTGAGTGGACTTGTGGAAGTGTTATTTTTTCGATCTCTCTTTAGACAATTGAGTCAGTGTTGTTCCCTCACCTACTTTTCCCAAAGATTGTATGAAGAGATCATATTTTAAATGTGATTTTGAGCAATTAATAGAATGTATGCAGTGCTCGCGTCACAGCTAGCAGAAGAAACAGTTTAGGTTCAATTGCGAGAGTGGATTATAAAAATTTATGCCCCAGCACTAAAAAGCCCAATCACCATCGTACAAGTGTATTCTTGATTGAACCAAAGAATGGAGGCTGGTTAATGCTGTAGATAATTACAAATAATGGTTGGAAGTACTATATTTCTCCCACGTGCAACAAAGACAAGCCCATTGGTGAGAATTCTCCCTGTTTGTTATCTTTTAAGAAGTGAACAACCGATGCTTTCCACATACCTTATTGTGCATTGAAATTGAACTCTTGCACGTTGCTGTTATGAAGTAAATGTATAAGAGGCTCTTGGCTAGTAGCGAACAACTCCAATACAAATCCTAGGAAGGGAATTTTTACACGATCTATTTTTAGAATGCCTTTTCCGCAAAAAAAAAAAAAACAACAAACAAAAAAAACAAGCAAACAAACAAAGGCAGTTTTGGTTCATTGGCGCCATGACGTGAAGTTAGTTAGTTTGTAACAGGCTCCTATGGAAATTTTGAGAGTACAGGTAATTAAAATTCAAGAATTAATATTCGATCTATTGCCTGTTAATTGCTGCTGCAGTACACTTTCAGATTTCTAATTGTTATCCAGAAGATAATGTATAGATCGATACACTGTCTAATAAACCAAGGTGTCTTCCTTTGTAGTTTTGCCATCTCATTTTTATCATGTCCCTTGAGAACACTACAATAATTAACCCGTCGCAAGTGATATCAAAACACAAATATGCAATATGCAAATCACCAATCACGTGAGCCGTATAGAAATCCAAATTACCACATTCCTTCCCTCTAAATCACAATTTATGGGTCCATTGAAAAACTGGTAAGTTAATTCAAAGTTCAACTTCAACAGAAGTACAACATTTTTATTCAATTCTATTTAGGATTCCTTCGTTTAAAAGTGTTCCTTTAGTTTTGACTCCACTCAAAGGTCAGCAAACATAATCTTTTAGATAACCAGGCCCAGCCCATTTCCGCTTTGGGCATGACCTCTGAGGACTGGTCTAAACAGGTTTCTAAACAGAGACTGCTGATGATGACTTGACTTTTCCCGAAACGGACCTCCCGGTCAATGAATAACATATATTTATAGTGTCCAAATTCAATGCACAGTGATGATTTTTCACCCACTGATTACAACTTCTTCATCAGTTTCAAAGTATCTAAGGATATACAAAACTCTTTTGTTAATTCCTTTTTTTTTCTCCAGATCAACCAAGCATAACCTCGGTAACTCCCTTTACAAAACAGTCTTGGATTGGACAGAACGTTCTACTATCATGTGTGGCAGATGGTTCTCCTACCCCATCGATCACATGGAAAAAACCAGACGGAACTGAGCTAAGAAAAGTAACATCCACAGAGAAAAAAGTGGATGCGCAGATGAAGGCTGATCAAGATTTTGGAA
>BLFO01003992.1:205420-215420 GCA_014634245.1 Montipora cactus
TCTCTCTCTCTCTCTCTCTCTCTTGCCGTCAGTCGATACGATTAAGACTGTTTATGGTTTGATGTCAGGTCTCCATGTATCTCCGTTGCTCGCGGTTGTCTGCCAGGAGTTGACTGGGATCTTCCTCGCTTTCATGTTTCTCTTTGCTACATCTTTGAATCTCAGCCTTGGCCTTCCCTGATTTCGCTTTCCAGAACAGAGTTGTGAATACAGCAGTTGGCGAGGTTGTCGGTCATGATCCATCCTATGAACGTGGCCTAACCATCTTAGGTTCTTTTCAGCGGGAATATCCTCTATAGATGGAAGGTTTGCACGCCTAAGGACTTCTGCATTTGTGATCTTATCATGCCATTTGATGCCCATGATGTCCCTCAATTGCCTCATCATAACAGCGTGCAGTTTCTTAACTTGGGCTCTGTAAATAGTCCAAGTTTCTGCACCATATAGGAGGGTTGACAGTACCACAGCTCTGTAGACTTTGCATTTCACCCGGATGGAGACACTCGCCTTGCCTGTCCGTGTCCGGAGTTCCTTCTTATCTATCTTGGAGGAACTGGATACAGTGCTACCGAGATAGGTAAAGTCAGTAGTTTTGACTAGAGGCACTTCGTCAATTGTGATGTCTATCGGCTCAGGTGGAGGGCAGATGAATTTGACCGGTTAATACATGCACTCTGTTTTCTTGATGTTGATCTTTAGGCTAAACTGGCTTGCAGACATGGAGAACCTATCTACTAGTAGTTGCATGTCCGAAGCAGTGTGAGCCACCAGTGCGCTATCATCAGGAAACCCCTGATATTAGTCCGCCATAAAATAGGTGCACATATTTCAGAACACTGGGGTCAGCCATTAGTCGTGCCCTTCCTTCTGAAAAGTCTGGGAGTCCATCCATTTAGAGATGATTATGCAGAGGTCAGGACGAATATGTTGCAGTGGCTAGACTATTCTGCACTGGAGCATCTTTATATTCTTATTAACTCTTATTGAATGCAACAAGGAGTTTATTTTCGACAACGCTCTTAGTGTTTTCTATAGGGATATTCTATTTATTATTAAATATTTTTTTTTTGTTAAAGAGGCACCAGGATCTCTAAGCCTCACTACAAATAACAACGATATCCATGCGTCTTCGTTGGCAATAAAATGGACTGCACCAGTTGATGATGGGGGAAGTGCTATTACAGGGTACAAGTTGATTATACTACATGACGACAATGTCATTCTGAACGAGACCACAAGTGCTGGCTTTAGGCAATACCTTGTTGGCGGTCTCAACAGAAGCACAACTTATACTCTGAGGGTGTCGGCGATGAATAGGGTGTTTGAAGGAGCTGCAAGTGAAAAGAAAGCGACGACCAAGCACGAAGGTAATTCCGAAGGACTACTTTGACCAGGTGATTTCATTACTGAAAGCAAACGAAAGTGGAGAGCATGTTTCAAAATGTGTTGAAACATACAAACAGAGTTTCCTTTTTTGTTTTTTTTTCGGAAATGTAGAACAAAGTGAAGAATACCTACTTAAACACCGCGTTTAACAACAGTTGTTCCTAGTTCCTATCTGTGTACCCAATTAGTTCCTCTACATCCTTTTTGGCTTCATGAAGCAATTACACTATTGGCATCGTTTGAATGGACTCTGCCCAAGTGAATTTGCTTCAGTCGCTCCAAGATTTTTGTCAGTATGTGCCCAAGTTTTGTTGAACAAATATTGCAAAAATAACAAAACACATTAAATTGCCCTTACAAAATAACACAGTACAATTCATATTTAATTGACCACTCCCCATAGGGGCTTTTCAGGGTTAAAGACTCTCTGTCGAACGGCATGCTTTGCGCGCGTTTGTTTATGTTTTTATCCTGCTTAATGTAGCCACCCGGGGGAAGATAAACGATAATTGTGTCCTTTCCTACTAGCGAACAAAGAAGACGTTGGCTTGCAGAATAGAGATGAATGTTTCCAATAAACAAAGCAAACCGCTTCTCTAACACTGATCAAAGATAATCGGACAACTCTTTCCCCTATCAGTCAACCTTTGCGCGTGTCTTTCTATTTTTAGAACGAAACGAGTTCGTCGGCCCTGCACGCACTGTTTATAAGGGCCAAACAGAATAAAGTCAGTGTATAACAAAGAAAAAAATAGCCAAAACAATGTATGCAAATTGTGCAAATTGATGTAAATGTGAGTCTTCTGCAGAAAGGTTAGATGTGAAAATCGAAAGATACGCGCAAAGGTTTACTCAAGGATATGGTTCACATGGAGGCTGGGCTCCTGATAAAGCACTTCTTTGGGGTGCGTTCGATTGACCGTATTCCCGAATAGGAATACATAGAATAGAAGTTTAAATCCCTTCGTTTCTATGAACATTCACATTAGAATTGACAAAGACCTGCTAAAATGGTATATTAAACACATCTTTATTATCCTTGTTGCTGCAAAACACCAGACATACCTTTAAAACTCATCATTCCACGTATTGTTATTCTGGAATAGAGTCAATCGAATGCAGCTTTATTGTATTTGATTCTTCGTTGTTGTAAAAGAGGTGCACGTTTGTTTTTATAGCAATATGAAAATGAAATACTATTATTTTGTTTGATACGATACAATTTGTGGCAAATCAGTTATTCATAAAGTCTCTGCTACAACCGGTGCAATCGGGCTTGCTCGTTTTGGTCAATACCAGGAACTTTTGACCCCAACAGAAGCTTTATAAGACACAAAATTATTTCAACCATAGGTGGTCTGATACAATAATATCAAGATTTTCAGGACAGCTTACGTTACGGTTTAACTGCTCAGTTGTCCATTGGTGTTTTTCATCGTTGACATGGCAAATTCGCGGCCGATACATCCAGACAATCCAACCCATTTTGAAGGCCAATAGTGAGTATTTTTAGCGCCTAAAGCGCTCGCACGAGCGCCATGTAAAGGGAATCTGAGGGTAACCCCCCCCCCCCCGTACATAATGGTGTACGACTGCTGGCCTTATACAAAACGGGGTGTTCAATGGAGAGACTGGGCGAGACATTATAGGACAAGGAAATGCAATACCTAACGTTTTACATTCAGATCAAAAGATGGTTTAGAAAAGCAATTTATTTTTTTCCCTTGCTTTCACAGTTTCATGATAAATCGGGAGAACCTGGTTATAGTTTTAAATATAGTTTATAAAAGAGCACCAAGATGTTTACGCTAGATGAGTTCAGTTCAGCACTTTATTATGTTGATAGATGGTGGTAAACTCTTACGGTCGTGATATTTTCACAGAAATACAAGGCTTATTACAAGGGAGGTTTCCTTTAGACAGTCATCGGCATTCTGTCTTAACAGCAACCCGTAATATTCTTATTCTTTAAAGGAATTATGCTTGCCATTGCTTAAGGCTCTTGTGTGTGCGTATGTTTTTAATTTCTGTTTATTTTCAAGGAGCCCCAGCCACCGTGGAAATTGTAGGTTTGCCTCCTGAAACAAAGAACGTTAGCGTAATAATAAAGTGGAAGGAACCGGAAAGCAATGGAGCACCCATCACACAGTACACAGTCTATCAACGCATTGTAAATAAAAATAATACAGTAGGAGAGTGGAACAAAATAGAAGTAATCAAGGACCTATCACGACGTGAAGTAATTGTGGAATTAAAGAGGAACCAGGTGTATGAGTTTGCTGTGACTGCCACAAACAAATACGGAGATAGTTTACACCAGGGAAAAAAACTTGTTGTATTGGGAGGTAGGTAAAAATCGCAATATATTTGCACGGTGTTGTTACGTATTGGACCCACCTTTTTTCAAATTAAAGCAAAGTGACTATAGGCTCTTGCATTGCGAAGCTCTTTTGCACTGTTTATAATAATAATAATAATAATAATAATGATAATAATAACAATAATAATAATAATAATAATAATAATAATAATAATAATAATAATAATAATACCAGTGACTTGGATCCTGCGTGAGGTAAAGGCATCTTATGACTGGGGCCGTAAACAGTACAAGGTCAATCATCTATTGTTCATGGGTTAGGGTTAGGGTTAGGAACGTTATGTGTTCAGCGAGGATATCGGTATGGAATTTGGATTGAAGAAGTGTCATATGGTGTAATGGTTCTCAAGAGAGGGAATGTGGAGAAGAAGAATGGTATAACCCTTCCACATGGGCACGCAAAGAAACAAATAGACGAGGATGGATACAGATATTTGGGGATTCTAGAATTAGACAGTGTAAAAGAAGGGGAGATGAAGATTCAGCGTAAGAAGGAATATAAGAGGAGACTGAAGATTGTGCTGAAGAAGTGAAAATTGAATGGCAAGAGGTCGAGACAGCAGAAAGCAAATCGTTATCTTTAAGAAAAGTACGACATTTTTTAATGTCCAAGACATGTTTCGCTTTCGATGCTATGAACATCATCGTCAGTTACAGAATATTTGAAAAATCGTTAGGACTATATAACAACTAGGCGAAACATGCATAATTAATTATGATTAAGTGACAAGAATTACATATTTGACTGAATGGCAAGAATAAGATTCAAGCAATTAACACGTGGGCTGTGCGGTCATGAGATATGGAGCTGAGTATCATCAAATGGACAGAAAATGAGTTGAGAACTCTGGACAGAAAGACTAGACAGATCCCGACCATGTATGGAGCATTTCATCTCAAGAGTGATGTTGACAGGTTGAATCTAGCGAGGGCGAAAGGTAGGCGTGCATTAATCAGCTGCGAAGTAACGAAATTATATTGGGATAGTATGTGAAGAATTCGAAGGAGGATCTATTTGGAGGCGTCAAAGCCACTGATGTCATTGAGTACGAAAAAAGTGTAGAAAGCAAGGAATTCAAGTAGGCGTGGCATGAGGAGAAGTTAAGGAATTGGAAGGGGAAGAATATGTACGGCCAGTATTTGAGAGAAATGCTAGACACGACAGATGTAGTGGAAACATGGTAATAGTTGAGAAAGGCGGATTTGAAAGTGTAGACTGAGGCCCTATTATGAGCTGCGCATGAGTAAGCTCTTTGGACCAACAGCATTAAACATCATAAGACGGCGGAGTTCCCCTTGAGTATGTTGTGTGGTGAGAAGGTTGAGAATATCGATCACGTTGTAAGCGGGTGTAAGACGTTAGATCAGAAGGAATAAAAAATAAGACATGACGATGTTGCGAAGGCGGTCCACTGGATACTGTGTGAGAAATATGCATGAGAGCGGAGCGAAAAGCGGTATGAGCACACACCCAAGAGTGTAGTGGAGAATGACAGAATCAAGATCTTGTGGGGTGTCAGTATCCAATGTGACCATCTTATTGAAGCAAGAAGGCTCGAAATTGTAATCATTGATAAGGAAGACAAGAACTTATTTGCTGTTGTTGCTATCCCCGGAGATTCAAGACTTAGTGAAAACAGAGGTTGAAAAGAGTGAAAAATACAAAAACCTAAAGAGAAAAATTATGAGGATATGGGATTGGAGAAAGTGCTCAGGTAATACCTATGATTGTTGGCGCCCTAGGTGGAGTAACAACAAAGTTAGGCGACTGGGTTGCGAAACTGGGCTTTACACTCCAAAAAACATTCCTAAGAAATAGGCAAGCAGTGCGTAAAGTTGACAATCCTCGAAGCTCGATCCGCGAAACTCGATTATCGATCCTTCATTCTCGAAAATTTCGCGGATCGAGGCTCGAGTCGGGTTTCCAGACGCTCGAGGGCTTTCGATGAATTTTCCAGAGAATGATGGTAGTCTCTCGAGTGCAAAAAACAAAGAAGTTTTCTCTTGATTACAAATGTAATTTTCCACGCGTCTATTCATGTTTATTTTACGGATCTTTCTTACTGTTGGTTTCCATTATTTTTCGCGTTCGTCAGAAACGTTTGTAAAGCATGTAGATTTCTTTGTTCAATTCCTTTTGAATTATTTCGCGTGCTTAAAAAAATAAAATAAAAAAGTTAGCTAGCGTTGTAGGTTTTGCGATATCAATCGGTCGCTTTGTAGCCGCGTTGTTAGCTCTCTGCCGTGTGCGCTAGCGGTACGCTCACTACTTCAGAATACTCAAAGTTGATGGCACAAGAATCAGTTGGATATAAATTTAAACGGTCTTCACGAAATTTAATTTTTTTGTACGGCACAGTATCTTGTAACTTTCCGACCTGAATTTACTTTCAAGTTTGTTTACGTTTAGCATGTTCGGTTGAAGACGCCGCTGCCGTCAGTTGCTGTTTACCGAAGATCATTTTCAGTGCTATGAAAGTGTTTCCTAGAATTTTTTAGCGTCCGGATTAGGGCTGTTTATCAAAAGTATCCCGGTAATTCAGCAGTTATAAACACTCAAATCAAGAAAGCATGAGCGGTGATTTAAAAAAAGTGCATACAGTAAAAGGGATCGTAAAAAATATCTCGATGCTGTATGCTGTATGCATGTCAAAAGCTCTTGTGTAACGCTATTGTTTCGCTGTCGAAATTTTTTTTTTTTCTCCTCGAGATATCTAATTGAGACCCTGGAAAAAAATTCGAGACTCTCGAAACTCGGTCCTCGATTCTTTAATCTAGAAACTTGAGCCTCAAAACTCGATCCTCGATTCTCCAAAACATCGAGGATCGCCTTGTGAGCCGGCTTTATAAAAACAAATGTTGATGTAAAAGTAATAAATGTTGATATACAGTTTTTAGGAAGAGCAGAAGGAAGTTTTCAGGAAGTGTCGATACACAATGAACTATTTTGCTAACAGCAACAAAATTTGCGACAAAAAAAACAACAAATTTTGAACCGCGGATGTAAAAAGTTACCATCAGCGAAAAAGTTTGGGAGATTTTTTCTACGTTCATTTTTCTATTGTACTTTTGGCTGCACAATTAAGTCGCAAAATCGAAAGTGACGTCGATTTCAGCGGCCGCTATGATCAAGTTATCTAGCGTGTTTACTAACAACTGGCGTAAAAAAGGATACATCTGTGTCAAAATGAAGTGTTGTAAAGTTTGACAGGAAATGTGCAAATTAAACACAGAGATCACAATCGCCCAACTCTTGAAGTTGAATATTGTTTCTGCAAAGTCAAAAGTTCAGTCTCCTAGACGAGGTTATTTATTACCAGTTAATTCCATCGTTTTATAAATAGCAGCTGCCTTATTGTTCATCAGCGTCACAAATTCTTGCCAGTGTTGGAACTCATTTCTTGAAACTCAAGTACGCTTCCAACAGACCTCTTTACTTTCATAAGTTCTGCACGCGCTGCGGGTCTATTGTCACCACGGACTTACACTTTTACACTGTTACAACCCGGTGACATAGTGTGTACTGCACTTACAGTGCACTACCACAAAAAGACTGCACTATTAGGAACAGCATTTTGAGGAAGGTGCTTAATGCATAATCTAAGGAAAAGAGATCGTGTGGAACCCTTAGAATTTTGTATCTATTTTCGTATCTACGTGCGACTGTTAACAAGCGTTCAGCGGAATTTTGTACATATTGGAGTTTGCTTATCTGATTCTGGTTAAGGCCTGATAATATTAATAGTAGGTTACAATGATCTGACTTAGAAGATATAAAAGCATGTATCAAAATCTCACAATGTTTGAAGGAAATACCTATGAAAAATGATGCGCAGGTGGTAAAATGCAGATTTACTCACGTTCTTAATTGTTTTGTCCATTGCTAACACCATAAAGACAACAACAAAAAAAAAACAAACAATGTTCTTCACCGACTCTGATGGCTGAATTACATCTGATCCAGCAAGGATGGAATCTAGAGAAGGTGATGGGTGGTGGCGAGCATTAAACATAAGGCCCTCAGTATTGCAGTTGTCAAGTTTCAACTTTTTGGTAGTCATCCATTGATTGATATCTTGAATGCATAATTATTTCAATACGCGATTTGGAATTGGGTAGTTCTCTGGTGTTGTGACTTGAATGACATATAGCTTTGTACGTCGTCAGCATAAAAATGAAATATCATGTCGTAACACCTGATAATAATAAAAACCTGCTGACTAAGACACAGTTTTAAATTTTCCTTGGCTGCACTCAAAAGGTGTCTTTTTTTAGTATTTCGTGCGTTTAATGCTCAATAGGCCTTGTACATGATGACGTCATATGCTCAAAATTCACCACCAAGCCTCAATTGCACAAAATTATTCACATCATTTGTACATGCCATACTGTTCGCACGTGGGCTTTCTCTACAAGTTTTTTTTCCTTGGGATTTAGCTTATGCTAAAATTTATACCTTTGATTTTCGAATTCGAAGCTTGGTGGTGAAATTAGCTAGTCAGAAGTCATCAAGAAAAAGGGCAATTCAAATTTGGAACGCCAACGAAAAAGCATTGGATGGTGAACCGCAAAGCAACGAAGTACATTGCTTTTGGACCAACAAGTTATAAAGGAGAATGGCATGAAAGAAAGCTACAACAGAACATTGGAAATCGAGGACCTCGCAAGGTGCCAAGTCGCGTTAATATTGGGCAAAATAGTGTATGATTTTTTAATATTTTATTATTTATATTTTTTTGGTGACGGTCACGTAGCAAGCATTAAGATAGTTTGCGGAGAGGGGAAGAATACCGGAAAACTTGTGGCTTTGGAAGATAGGTGACACGGCGCAATGTTTCGGTTTCCCTTGTACGCAGCTAGGTTTAAGTCAAACTGGTTCCCAGGGTCTCTCTTCTCTGCCTGCTTGTTCGTTTTCGTTTCTCTTTCTAATGTTTAACGAAGTGATTCCTAAGCTTGTACAGCGAGTAGCCAACATTGGCTTATTTCTGTATCAACAGCTTCGTGTATTAGAATTGTCGTTGTCAAGATATTTGTACAACTGCATGCAGCAAACAGTAGTGTTTAATTTGTAACAAATCGTGAAGTATACCCGGGCGTAGTGTTTGGTGTAATGCTTTATTATAGTGTGTGTTCTATAGAAGCAAATTCAGCTTTTTTTTGTGAACGTCAATCTCCACCCGGCATCAAGGGTGTTATCAGTCAAAAAAGGTTAAACGCTTAGTGGGAATGCATCTCTTGTGGGAATAGAACATCTCCTATTTGAGCTTTTAATTGATTTTAATCTTACATTGTAAGGTAAAGATTGGTTATTTTAAAACAGCATTGTCAAACGAGTACGCCTTCGCCCAGTGGGAAAGTGTTTTTTGCCTGAGTACCGCGTGACCGGCCTGAACCAGGGTCTTTCTTCTCAACGACAAAGGCCGCAGAGAAGGCCCTGGGAACGCGGTTGCGTTTTATTTTTTATTATTATTTTTTAATGTGATACCACCAACAAAGTCTGCCAGTTCTTAGATACCAACCCTCTGCATGGATTTTCTCACAGGCACATTTCCACTAGTTTTAAACACAAATCCGCCTGAGGAAATCACGTTAGAAAAATTATGAATTCCCTGACATCCTCTTCGAGCTCTTGTGTATTGAATTATTCAAGTTGATTAAATTTTACAGCTGGGACTTTACAACGAGAAACAGAAAGCATTGTCGCTCCTACCAAAAGCGTTTAATTCCTGGGTTGTAAGTCATATGTAGCGGCTAACTAACTGAAGGGTGCTTTGGAATTTGAGGTACTCCACCGCTCGATAATCACACCAATGTGGAAATTTTATGATGGGGGTGAATAGGGTTACTTACCAACAAGGATACTCAACTTAACATTACGGGGACGTTTGATGAGGTGCAGGCTACGTCGTGATGCTTGGGTTAACTATTTGTTCTTTTCATTTTCATGCTAGTTATGAACAAAATCTTGAGATCCAGATTATTCTTCTAAGCGAAGAAAAGGTTATGCTTATTTGTTTTCCTCTTTTCGGGTAAGTTTGTGTACTTTAATTGACAGGTGTTCCGGAACCTGTAACTATTGTCGGAGATGAGATAGATAGTAACAAAATTACCCTTAGTTGGAACAAACCAGAACAGAATGGAGCGGCCATCACCCAATACACCATCTACAAAAGAATTGCAAGTGACAAGAAGTGGACAAACGTTGGAGAAGTAAAGGACATCTCTAATCGTGTG
>BLFO01003992.1:245810-253354 GCA_014634245.1 Montipora cactus
TATCATTGCTCTTGCTAACAGTTCTTCTGATTTATTGTATCACCTGTCCAGAATATATTTTGTATTATTAAGATGTTTCCTTGATCAGCTAATTTTTGATAAATTTAGTAATACATACATGCAGTTTAAGTTACTTTTTTGACACTACACTGAGAGTCGATTAAGGACGTTTTTATTCGCTTATTTGCATTTTAAATGAAAAAGCATAAAAGAAAGGTAAAGAAACGTAAATAAACCCAAATATTAAGGATATATTTTGTTTGACATAACCATATATTTCTTATTGTATGATACGCATCTCAGTTTGTAATAATAATCAGTTCATATTTATAATCGTTACAAAATATTAAACTTCAACACCATCAAAGCAAGCTCTTTGATAGGTTTCCTGGTCACATTTGAATGATTCATTGAAAGACTATACCATGTAACTTTCTAAGAACATCTTAATAACGTTTTTAGCCTCACAATGCAAAAAGAGATAAGAGCGTTCAGCCTCAGCTCCGAAATTAGACGTTTTTGTGAAAAAAAAAGAGTGTACATATACTATCCTTCACAGGGTTATAGTACATTGTATATAGTCAGCCACGATTTTCCACTCATCTCCTTTAATTTTTTTTCCGCAAAGTTTACAGTGAAATGATGTTCACATCCCCATACAACGGCAAAAGTATTTTTGGTACAGTTGGATCTTCTGTAACATTCACTTGGAGCTTTTCTGGTGGAGTTTCACACATTTCTTGGGGACTAAAGAATCCTCTGGGCCTGACAATCCAAACCAAGTTAGTAGTTCTTGATGTCACTGGCTCAGTATCAATTCAAGCTCCAGCATCTTACAGCCAGCGTGTGAGTGGAGTGCTTGTTGGTGATGCCTCTTCTGGGCAGGCCATATTTAACATCAGTGGCATTAAAAGGGAAGATCAAGGATTTTATACCTGCGAGCTTTATAAATTTGAAATTCTTCCTGTCATAAAAAGGGACCATGTGCAACTGACTGTGGAAGGTGAGTTAAGTTATACAATTCCTGAAAATTCCATGGTGCAGCTGATTTTGTAAATTACAATTTAATTATCCTTTTTCCTGCCTGTATGAGTTGACGTGTGGTTTGTGTCTCTAGGGTTTAAGAAAATAGTGGTCCGTAGGGTAGCTCGATAGTGCACGTGGTGCTATTATACATGTTCCCATAAAGAACAGATCAGTAATAATTACATGACCAACACAATTAATTGTACAGTCGTTTGAATGCTAAATAATGTCTCTCCAATGATTTTTTTCAATTCGAAAGTCGTATTCAAAAGGTCTCCAGCGAAACAACACTGGGTATCTTGAAATCAGTTGACCTAGACACAAGTTTAAAATTAGAAACTGTACTGATGTGTGATACAGCAGTAAACCTAGCATTCCCATGTTCAATAAATCAAAATGCGTGTTATTCTAAGAATCCCCGTTGTTACGTTTTTTTTGTGATTTCCTGCTCTAAAACACACCACCTCTGGAAACAAGGACTTTTGGTAATGGCAAGCTTCAGGAAAGATTTAGAAATTTAATCTGAAGTCTACATTATCATCAACCACTTCCTCACGAACGTCTCTAGCTCCCTCCTCAGGAACAATAATCCTCCTGTTTAATTGTGGTAAGTAGTGACATCCATGCTCCAATTGTAAGTAAGATGGGCCATTTGATGATGTTTGCATAGCCAAACTCAATCCATTGTGTGAAGCTACTGGCTCTATCACTTTCATGATCTGACTCTGCTGAATGTTTTTTACCTTATCAATTTTTTCAATTTAGGTGCACTGTAATCACTGTGGGATGAATTGAAAATGCCTGATCGTGCCAATTTTTCTTTACTTCAGGGAAAAAAAATCACTGCAAGTTCTTAAGGGACACACCCTTTGAGCCTTCACCACAAAACTGTGCGCTTAATGAACAAAACCTATTTAAGCTCGAGGGCGTTTTGTGTTCATGTAGAATACACGTGTCACGCCAATCCTTCCACTCACTGAAGTTACTGGTTTACGTCCATCCCTCAAGAGGAGGAATTGACTTACGAAAAGCCTACTTGATTGTAATGGAATATTCATTATTAATGTTTCTGAGAGCTCAGTTTCAACTGAAATTTCTCAACGATTTCATAGCATTATTTAAAGTTACTGAGATGTCCCCAGAGATGAACTGGGGACAATAAAAGGAACTTTTGCCACACTGGAACTAAATAATGGGGCATCCCCAAAATTCTTTAAAGCTACAACTGTATCCACACTACACTGTGCACGTTTTTCAGTTCCCCCTTTAAAATTACACACATTAAGATTGTGCTCAGCCCAACTTCAATTGTCAACGTTCAATTTCGATTGTTGAGTTGAGTTTATCATAACATTTGCCACAAATGTTTCATTTTCCAATTAACTAGAGTTAAGTCTAGGTCATTTCAAAGTTTAAAAAGAAGAATTATTGAGGGTTTGATCTTCGTGGAGAAGAATTCGTTAACCAATTATCTCTGCCACAAAGGAATCGCGAATGATTTGAAAAGTTGATGATTTCAAACGCATTTTACCATACAAAGTCAAAACACCAGAGGTGATGTTCGAAATAACAGTATGATCAGTAATCCAGTACTTACCAAATGGAAGCAGATCTCTTGCTGAAAGAGCGATGTTGGAAGTTGAGAAATGCACTACCCTGCAAGTTTGAGGCGAGATCAGACAATCGGTTCAAATACATTTAAAGTAAATAATGCTCAGATCAAGTGGAGAACATGTCGAAACTTTCAATTAAGACGTGCAATCCTTGGTACAACAAGATTTTTGCAGCGTAGCTTGACAAGAAACAGGTAAATAATATGGGCTTCGCAGAACGGTATATTTAACTTTCAGTTCCCAAACGCATAAAAACTCAAGGATGTATATTCCGCTTCAACAGAACAGGCGAAGTCAAAACCTTTATTCTGAAATGTTGGAAATTCCATAAAGTTCACAACTAATCGCGTTTGAGCTTTATTTTCTCCAGGGAAATTTCGCTCAATCATCGCTCAATCATCGCCAGTCGAACTTAGGTTGCGTTCTCCCATTCATTGACAATGAATGGGAGAACGCAACCTAAGTTCGACCGGTTTACCGCTCGAACATTATGCTAATTATGCTTTAAAACAGTCTTTTAAAGAGATTTCAGAGTCTTAAAGTATCACTTGTCATTGAAATAACTTAGGTTATAGAAGTAAAACAATTACATACCTTCAATGAATTGATTTGGCGACATAGTACCGAAAGTAAACGGTCTCGAACCGTCAGAAACAGCCATAACTTCTGTGACAAACAGCCGGCAAGGTCCGCATCTCATGGCAAGTCTGCCGAAGCGAATCTTCCCTTTGCATGTTAGGGGTTTTTCTACCACAAAATGCTTCATATCCTTCCGACAAAGGTAAGAAATGAGCAAAGGAAACAGCACCATTTGTGAGTCGAAATGATTTAATAAAGCGGACATCAAAGTCATTCCCTGGCGCGAAACACACATTTGACCGGCGGCAAAAGATTATTATGGTCTTTTTGGTGGCGCAAAGCTCGAAGTTCAAAAAAATCTCGTCTTAAAGTTTTGAGATCATCGCAGGCTGAGTTTTTCAGGTTTTCTTTTCGTTACTGCTAATGTGGCGTTCATAACTGCGATGATCTCAAAGTAAGATAAGCTAGGGCAGATTTCCTTGATATATGAAATGCTTTTGATAGGGTTTAGCATCGTGGTTTGAAAGCCAAGTTCTGTATTATTGGAGTTCAGGAGAATCTATTGATTTGGTTCTTTAGCAGTCTATCTTTTATTGTTAACGTAACAATAGGTAGTAACTGAAGAAGAGCATTTAAAGGGGCAGTGTCATGGGCTGCGCATGCTCGAGTTTGTTTGCTCTCGAGCCCACGGAAAATTCTAGCCGCCATCATGGATTCACGCGTGAGTCACGTATATTCGCCGGAGTTTCTCCTTTGTCCACCATGGCCCTCCCCATTGGACACCATTTTGAATTTGTCGATTCAACTTGAAAAAACGTTAACCTAACACTTTTCAAGTTTTCACAAGACGCTAGCGCATGCGCTACCGCAAAATAGAAGCTGGTGACTGCTTTAGGATCAGTTTTAGACCCACAGTTGCTTCTCATTTGTATTTATAAAAATAAACCATTTACTGTTCTTTCTGATTGATTGTCATTTCCTGATTATTATTTCAGTCTTGTTGAATAAAAAATGTTCTTGTGACTATGCTTTTAAATTACATATACAGGAAGATTTTGCTTCAATACCTTATTTGCTTAAGACAGTATAGATGGTTGGTAACTATGGCTAAATGCTGTTTTTTCATTAAGGGAGATTAGTCATTTTGCTCCCATTTGTTTGCGAAAGGTAGCATTTTAAAGAAAGTGACAAGTCATGAACATATTTTCCTAACCATTCATTATATTAAGCAAGGAACGTCATATATATTATCTCTCAATAATACTTTGGAAAGCACCAGTTTCATTATTGTTTTATCTTAGTGATGGGAGAATCTGGCACCGCCATATGGACGATCTAGTCTATAATTGCAAGGTGCTGTTTTGAAACAGATTTCGGAGGAAGTGTCTACAGAACACTCTGTTGCTATAGTGCTTAAGTACAGTAACCTGTGACTTCACCAATAAAGCAGAAAACTCTGAGGAGTATTCCTTAGTCCTTCTGTATCAGTGTCCGAAGACAGCATGTCAACACATCATCTGAGTCAGATTGCATTCAAGATGCAGATTTAGATAAGCAATACTAATGCTTAGAGATGATACTGTTTTTAGTACAGCAGTTAATTTTATCGTTAGTGTGCTCATGTTCAACGAAGCAAACCTTTTCTTAGTATAGAATATTTTCTTGTGTTTTCCTGCTCTAAAAAATAGCATGTACAGTAAATGAATCCATTCAGGAGTCAACTAAGGACAATATGTAATTACTTAATGTTATTTACAAACATGTAATTGACGGCATTTCATAATTTATTCAACAGAAAGGCCAAACATCACTCACCCTACAGAGGCAAGTAAAGGCTTTGTAGAGGGGGCCCATGTAAAGATCAGTTGCACAGCAACAGGAAACGTGAATCCAGGTGTGAGCTGGAGCCATGATAGCAAAGTCATGAGTTTGGGATCAGGAACAGCTTATCTCAGTTTCAGTGCAATCAATAGATCAGATGCAGGCATATATGTATGCAGAGCTAACAACTCCGCAGGAATAAGGGAGAAGCAGTTGCTTATTACTGTGAACTGTAAGTTCCTCTACTTTGTAATTACGATATTTTTTTTCTTACAAAAGCATTGGAATCCACTGCTGAGTATAGTAAATGTTTCAGGATGATTGGCCAGGAGTTTACTATGTATCTTGTGTATTTATTTATCATTACGTTCATACGTTCTTACACTTTTTCCAAACAAAGATCGCAAACTGAATTTAAGTCGGTTATTTCAAATATACCAGACCACTGGAAGTTTATCAAAAAGTAATACAACTCACGGTAATAGGCCACTTCGGAAAATACCATAATACTCTTTACTTGTCCCCCCAAATTTTGCATAAGCATTGTTTTCAGTTTCTCTTGGGACTTACAATGGTCCCAGGAGAAAAAAAAAACAATGCTTATGCAAAATTTTGGGGGACAAACAAAGAGAATTATGGTATTTTCCAAAGTGGCCTATTTACTGTACGAAAAAGTGACTGACACAATTACTATCAGGGGCTTTTCAGGGCCAATGAAAAAAAATTAATCAGTTAAACCAATGCAACAAAATCTTTTAGGTATCTCAACTGGCAGGAGGAAGTGGAACTAGGTTACCCACAGAACAATTTCAGCTTTTTCCTAGTAGTGTAAGAGTGAGACTTAAATTCAAGAATTTCAGATTGCAAGTTTGGTCTCCTTTTCATTCAGCCAACCGGGTCTCACCACCCTTGTGGAGAAGATTTTTATACCAAAGGAAATCAAATTACTATTGTTCACAATATTATTGTTACATATGATCTTTCGTCGAGCATAAGTGATTTTGCAGTTTTATGGAAGAAAGTTCAAAATGGTCCCGGGCCCCACTGCATTATTTGTAAGCACTCACAAGGCTTTATCTTACTCAAAATTTCACTGCTTTCATTAAACAAAGAACATTCTAGTCATCCAAGCCTTTAACTCCCCCTCCACTGCTCGCTGCCTTCTCGTTAGGATCAAAGAGACTGACTTACCAAGCACCCCATTTTACTTTTATGTCTTCCTGTTTATTCTTGTTTCGGCTTTGCCGAATGTATGAAAAGGTGGCACAAGCTTGCTTACCGGAAGTACTTTCCCTGTACTTGTGACAATTTCCACAAGGAGGCAAAGGGCGCGATCCAATTGGACAAAAATTTCGGTTGGAATTTCCGAAATCTCCAGCCGTCAAATCGAACAGAAAATTTTCGATAATTCCGACATTTCGGTAAAAAAAAAAAATGTTAACTTGGAGAGGTTGGCCAAAATTGTCGAAATGAACGATCCCAAAATGACTGTTCCATTTGATTTCGAACGGAAAATTCAGATTTTTTTTTTCCCCAAATGGATCGCGCCCAATAATATTTCGGGATTTTCCTATATTTCGGAAAAATGGAAACCTCGAGAGATTGACCAAAATTTCGAAATGAAAATTCCAGAAACGACTGTTCCATTTGATTCTAGACCATTTTGCAAAAATGGATTTCTCCCAAACCATGACGGAAGTTCAGAACTGCTGTTAAACCGTTAAACACGTTTCCTATGGTCCAAATTACTCAAATAGTAGTGCTGATAATACACGTTTGCTTGAACTTTGAAATGTCTGAAACTAAATCCATTAGAGAGAAAACAATATGATTCTAAAATGTTTGCATTATCCAATATTGGTGAATTTCTTTGGAATGTAATGGACTTAAAATACTTCTGTATGACTGAATATCAAATCTTTGACCAAGAGCAGCACATTTACGCAGATGTTGAGTAACATTACAATTCCCACTCTTGATCTTTTCAATATACACCTTATTTTTAAGACGAAAGCCTTCTTTGAAAGAGTTTCATAGCTAGACTTTCACCGTCTCTTTGTTCTGGCGGTAATTACCTGCAGGGTCAATTTCGTATGGTTTACTGGAAGAGCAGGATCGAGGATTAAGCTTGGAGGATCGAGTATGGGGAATCGAGGATCGAGGATCGATCACAGCTAAAGAAGAGCTTTAAAAAAACCAAAACAAATAAAACAAGTGCAATAACAAGTCTGTTAATGAATTGTGTGCACAGAAATTAAGACAATAATATGATCCTTAGTTTCAATTCAAAATTTAACTCATTTTACACTGTACTAGAACTGCCCCTAAGGGGTGCTATACAAAGAGCCCTCCCAGCACACCAATTGTTTAAGGGATCTTTCATTATTACATTGTTCGTCGATCAAATTTACTTTCAGGGATTCGAGTGTCCCGAACACATATTGAAATAAAAGTGCCTGACACTAAAATTTGAACAATTTAATAGCAATCAAACAGTAAAAGGTC
>BLFO01003992.1:253500-258500 GCA_014634245.1 Montipora cactus
CTACCACACACATGGGGACTTCTGGGAAGGTCTAAAAATACCCTTTTAATTCGTACCCAGGTCCCCCAAAAAATAGCCCGGTCCAATATGGCGACCAGTCACGCGCGCCGAGAGCGATTTTGAGTGGACTTGTGCCCACCGTGCTCCTCCGTCCCAAATTAATTGGCGAGAACGTAACATTTTCGAAACAGAAAAAGTAAACTAAAGTTTTGTATTCATGTTGGAGATTGAAAGCTATAGTCCTTGATAGCGTGAACTTAAATAATTGTCAGTTTCGTTTGCTAAATTTTTAGGATATTATGAAGAACAAGTCAATTACAGAATGACAGATACCGGAAATTCCTTCGCGATCTAGGACGTTGATGAAAATTTCAAAATTTTTCAATAGCGTGGGCTTTTTGCAGTTATTGAGAGCACCAGAGTTGAGGCTCCACCATTGTGATTATTAAATAATCCTAAAATATTCAAACTTGTGACTTGTGGAGAACACTGCTTCTTGGGAGGCAAGCATTCTTCACTTTCAAGGGGCATCGATTGTCAAGTGTACTCTTCAATCAAATGCACAGTCCTAGAAAGTGTGAAATAATGAGACACATCTCTTCAAGCACTCAATTGCATGTTTTTTTTTTTTTTCTGTTTTGTTTTGTTTTGTCTTTTTTTTCCCACGTGAACGCAGTGAAAATGTTCATTCAAGGCGACTGAACCCGAACCGAAGAAAACCTGTTTCCCGCGTTTTTGTTTTCTAGACAGACTGAAAACAAAAACCACAACAACAACAACGACTGAGCAGACGAAGACTGTTTATAACCTCTCTTAAAAGAAAAAAAAAAGCAACTCGGGGAGATAACCACGAACACTAATACGTATAATTTCTGTGTACTTGTTTTATTTAGGTGTGAGAAAAAGCGGTCTTAACTGCCTGTTTACGAGCGAAAAGTGTAAACTGCAGGGTACAGAGGTTGCAGGTTAGAGGCACAGGTCATTGTTTCACCATAGCTGAAACAACCCAAACCTTTACTGATGCCAACATTAGGCCTAAGAAATAATATTTAATACTATGGTTATCATATTTGTAAAGGTTCCGGGGTTGTTGCAGTTATGGTAAAATGTCACCTGCAGCCCTAACCTGCAACCTGCACTTTACCCGCCTGTTTACGAGATCGAATTTTCGTAAGTGACCACACGCTGAATCAGTAGGGGTTGGCTGCTACTGAACTAAATCCTTTAAGGGAATTCGAGATCTCTATCGACGCACATGATTAAGCCAAGTAGTATTCACGGTAAGTTAAATATTACAACCTTTTCTTTTGTTTCCTTTTTAAAAAAAAAAATTATTTGATTATTATTATCATAAACTTGTGTTCAGTTAATAATACTAATAATAACTTAAAAACTTATATGGCGCATGCTTCATGACAGAATGATCGCATGCGCTTTACATGAATTAAAATACCAATAAAATTTATCAATTCCTATAAGCTAAAAATATGTTTATTAAAAGTAGGTTTGTAAGTCAACTTTAAATTAATTACATGTATTCAAAGTACCAATAAGATTGTCAATATAGGTGAGCTAAAAATATGCTAATTTAAAATAATAGGTTTTAAGTTGACTTTTCAAATTTGTTAACTGTGGTGACTTTCCTAATGAAAGAGGGAAGTGAGTTCCAAACGTGAGGAGCAGCCATACTAAAGGAACGATGAAATGATATATGAAATGGATCATATATGAACTGCGGATATGAAATCAAGTGAAGCTATGATCCTCGCAGTTATGAACGCAATTTTTTGCAATTGCGTAAAGAAACCTGAAAAATTCAGGACTTCAACGGGGAGCCAATATTTCATCCACAAATGACCAGCTCCCAATGTCAGTGGCTTCATAGCTCTGATAGTTAGAGCGTTGCACCGGGTTCAACCCTGTTGAAGTCCTGAAATTTTCAGGCTTCTTTACGCAATTGCAAAAAATTGCGTTCGTAACTGCGAGGATCATAGCTTCACTTGATTTCCTATTCGCAGTTCATATATGATCCATTTTATATATCATATCATCGTTGATTCATTCCTCACGGGAACATTGGAACCCACAAATGACCAGCTCCCAACGTCAGAGGCTTCATAGCTCAGTTGGTTAGAGCGCCGCACCGGTATCGCAAGGTCACGGGTTCAAACGCCGTTGAAGTCCTGAATTTTTCAGGCTTCTTTACGCAATTGCAAAAAATTGCGTTTATAACTGCAAGGATCATAGCCTCACTTGACTAAAAGAACGGTAACCAAATGTAGAGTAAGACTTACGTAAAGGAAAATTTAAAAGTAATTCATTGCCAGATCGTAAAGAGTAATTTGCAACAGTCTTAATGGAAATAAGATCAGTTATGTAGGCCGGAGCTAAGCCACTTATTGCCTTGTACGTTAAAAGTGCTATTTTGAACCTGATCCGGTGGATTATGGGAAGCCAATGAGATCTCATCAATAGTGGGGTGATGTGACAGAATTTACTTTCCCTATAAACAAATCTGGCAGCCCAGTTTTGGACCCTTTGAAACTTGGCTAACTGGTAATCGGGTAGACGATACAATAAGCTATTGCAGTAATCAATTTTGCATGTGACAAAAGAGTGCACTAATATTGCGGCCGCTTCCTGTGTTAAATACTTTTTTATGCGTCTTATATTGTGTAACTAAAAGAATGTTGCACTGCAAAGATTGTTCACGTGCTGGGACATGTCGAATGTATCATTGAACCTAGTACCCAGATTCCTAACTGATCTGGACTTGGTTATCAAATGATTTGCCACTGGTATGCTAGTTACATTTACTTTACCTACTTGCTGACGGGATCCTATCACAATAAATTCAGTTTTATCGTCGTTCAACATAAGGCTATTCTGTTGAGTCCAATTCTTGATGTCGGCAATGCAGGCCTCCATGGCACTCACAGCAGCATCTTGACACAAAGAGTTGCCAGGAATGAATGAAAGGTATTAACTGAGAATCGTCTGCATAGGAATGAACTTCAAGTAGGTGAACCTAAACCATTACAATTAAACTGCTTCAATGGATGTTGAATAACAGCGGGCCAAGATAGGACCCTTGCGGAACGCCACAGTCCAGATGGAATGACTTCGATAGCTTATGATCAACAGCTACCAGCTGTGACCGACCAGATAAATAGGAGCGAAACCATGATAGTACTGTACCGCCAATACTAGGCGTAGACGTCATGCTCTCACGTAGAATTTCATGATTTACTGTATCGAACACAGCACTAAGATCTAACAGCACCAAAAGGGTAACGTGTTGTTTATTCATGTTGAGAAGGATGTCATTGCAGACCTTTAGTAAGGCTGTGTCAGAACTGTGATGGCATCTATATGCAGATTGGAGGACTGGGTGCAAGCCGTGGCAAGTCATGTGAGACTGCACTTGGTTCATCTCTGAACCTTTGTTAATCACTCCCGGAGTGATTAAGGAATTAATTTCTTATTTCTGTGGAATCTGCCACATTCTGGTGATTTCTATTTTTCGGAAAACTTGGTGACTGTACCCACATCAAGCAGAATGCATTTCTTATCACGATTGTTGTTATTGTTGTTGTTGTTGTTGTTGTTGTTGTTGTTGTTCTTCTTCTTCTTCTTCTTCTTCTTCTTCTTCTTCTTCTTCTTCTTCTTTTTCTTCTTCTTCTTCTTCTTCTTCTTCTTCTTCTTCGATCCCCGATCCTCCATCCTCGATCCTCAATCTTGATTTTCCAGTAAACCATTTGGGAATATACAACGCAGGTTTTGTTTTGCCACTAAGAGCAGGCATTTCCCAAATTTAGCAGTTACCTGTGTGACACAGGATTTTCAACCGATTTTTCGTATGCATGAAATACTTATGAAAAGTACAGAAATTAATAAATCATGCATCAAATAATATACAGATTTAGCCAAGCCTAAAAGCGGAGCTCCCGTTTTTAATGCCAGAAAGCAATATAGTGTTTATGGAAATTAAATAATTATGCTTCTGCATAAAGTACAAAATTAATCGGCATTAGTGTATACAGTTTACAGTGATCAAACAGATGAAACACCACCTCTCTCTTCAGTTCGAACAATAGCAAAAACCGTTACTGATTAAACAGTCAAAACACGATTTCTCGGCAGAATTCCAGTTTACGCTGTTCTCTAAACTTCTAAATTTGCACTTCAAAAAAACCACTTTTATATATGGGTTGCTAAAACAAAACAACACCCACCCTGTCTTTTGCAATTCCTGCATTTTCTGAATCCAAAGTATGGTATTGAATTAAACAGTGGGGACGGCAAAAAATGGGAACCTCTTGTACACCACATGTGTACCTTGTGATTTAACTATCGTTATTTTTGGCACGCTTCCTTTCCCCTGGTTTACTATTTAACCTTAAGCCCTCTATATTTCATGGACATTGAAGACTGCTTTTACCACGCTTTTAAGATTTATGTTTTCTGCATGAATCCTTTTCTTTTCTATGTCGTAGTAAGATTAGTCTGGAGTAAATAGTGTGTGTAATTGTGGCGGTCATTCTTAATGTATTGAAATCGTAAGTAAGAACATTTGTTAGTAAGGTAGACTTGCCACAAGTCGACCTCACGATAACCCCAGAAGTGATTTTTCGTACGCGAAGTGAATGAGCGAGCGACGAAGTCGCGAGAGGTCGACTTGTCTCACTTGCAAAGTTTTCATTTGCGTCTCGCGCCAAAAAGGAGATGACGTCATTCGCAAGCCCTGAACTTGATGGCGCAATCCGACGAAAACAGTCGAACATGTTTGTTTCTACGAAATCGAAGGAGGAAATTTGTTAACTTTGTGCTAAAGGTATCAGAAACAAAGATGAAATAAAACGAAAGTTTTTTTTCAATCTCGAGTCGCCGCTTGGAAAGGAGATCTCCAGTGGTATTTTTGGACTAACACTTGTGCCCTGATTTGTGCTGATAGAAACGAAAGACTAATATATTCGAAAGATTAGCAAGGGAAAGCTTCG
>BLFO01003992.1:263812-271312 GCA_014634245.1 Montipora cactus
CCCCCCCCCCCCCCCCCCTCCCCCCCCCCCACATGCCTTCTATCCGCAAAAATTAAAGGCAAATTACATTTCAAGTAATAAAAGCTCTGAAACTAAACCAACCATTATCTTAAAGGCCCATTTTCACCCTAGATGCAACGCGCGCCCGTCGTGATTCGTTTATCACGAAATAACAAATATTCGAACATCTCAGAAAGCCTTTCAGAATCTTCTTCATCAAAAGCTATCCGTCGAGAAATCTTTTAGGTCCTTATTTGAAGGCGTTCTCTAATTGTCATTTCATAATATATTGTAGTATGTTATGTCTATATTCGTTTAAAATAATATTTGAATTCGGATATAGTATCGAACAACACGACGAATTGCTGACGCGAAGTTTGCTCGCAACCTCAGTTGATCTTTTGCCCATAAGCATCTTTACAAGAGCATTTTACTTCTGCATCCCAGGTATCCTAACAAATCGAAACTGGCAAAGTAAAAGTAACTTTAAATGAAGTAAGCCGTGCATTTCAGCACTGAAATAATGTCAATAATAAGAGGGGAGGAATGTCAGCTGGTTGGAGAAGGGCAAACAGTAAACAATATTTATTAAGAGAGAGCTTTATAGTGATGATTAAAGGTAACCCTTTTCTTTCAAAGAGTGGCATTTATAAATTTTACTCTAACACCAGACGGTTTTACTTAGAAAAGGCCAAGGGGGCAATTCAGAGATGATAGTATTAATAAGCAGTACCATCAAATGCACCAAGTAAAAGAAAATCAACGTAAAGAATTGACAGAGCTAGAAACGACTGGACATATGAAAACAAATCAAATGAAGAGTAAAAATAAAATCAATATTGCAATTTCCAAATAAAACCAATCGACTATTTTCTTTTACCCAATGCACGTACCTTGCTGGGTTTGGGAGGCAATGATTACAGAAATTGTAGTGTACAGTCGTTGCTATTTTATATTCCTATGTTTTATTGTTTTTTTTTTTTTGTTTTTTTGTTTTTTTTTAGATCTCAGAGTCCATATCTTAGGCAACTTACGGACACTAAATAATATTTTACCCTAAGGCAACAGATTAAAATGTTGTCTCTCACGCTCGGGAGAAACATACCATCCTTGGTAACAATGGAGATTTTCAATTTTCGTGGCCTCACATACATTTATCCAGACTTTGTTTTCATCATCATCATCATAAATCCTTATATCCCTCATTGGGGCACAGGGCCGCAACAATTTCCCTCCTCCACCGAGCCTTGTCCCTCGCAATTACCTGAGCATCACCCCATGTCAGACCCATCTCGCATAGTTCAATCTCAGTCGTCTTCTTCCAAGTGGTTTTGGGCCTCCTCCTGTTCCTTCTGTCTGCAGGCGTCCACCGAAGGGCAACCTTGGTTATCCTCTCTGGCGGCATTCGTAGTACATGTCCCAACCATCTGAGCCGGCGTTTCTTAATTTCGAGGTCGATACCAATACCAGTCTTCTAGACTTCCAGATGTTTTGGAGTCTACTAAAAGGACTCCTGGCTTTATTTAAGTCCGGCCTTGATGTCCTTCTGGACACTGCTATCCGTCCTGATCACACTCCCAAGATAAGTAAACTGTTCGATATGTTCCAGTGATTCTCCACCGATGTTGACTGACCTTGTTGCACCAGGGTTGACACAAATGATTCTGTATTTCTTTTCGCTGATAATCAGTCCCATCATCTTGGCATTCACATTAAGATCGTCGCATTTCTCCTGAAGATGGGCAGGTGTTGAAGAAAGGATGGCAGTATCGTCAGCAAATTCAAGGTCTTCAAGGTGAGAGAAGAGAGTCCACTGTATTCCACGAGGGCGTCCAGACGTTCTTTGGCGCATCACCCAGTCAATTGTAACAAGGAAGAGGATAGGCAAAAGCATGCAGCCCTGGCACACTCCGGATTTTACTTGAAATGCTTTTGTAATGGACTTTCCTAGGATGATACTGCATTGGAAGTTACTGTAGAGCAACTTAATAAGGTTGATAAACTTAGGTGGAATTCCAAATGCTTGTAGGATCTTCCATAAACTTTCGCGTTGTATGCTATCGAATGCCTACTGAAAATCAATGAAGTTGGTACAAGAGATGTATTCCATTCAAAAGACTGTTCCAGAATGTTCCGTAAAGCAAAAATCTCGTCCATACAACCTCTTCATCTTCTGAACCCTGCTTCTTCTTCTCTGACTGCTGTATCAATAGCCTTATTAATGGGCTTAAGTAGTATCCTGCAGAATATTTTTCTTGGCACAGAAAGTAGGGTAATTCCCCTCTAGTTATCAAAGTTGCAGAGATCATAGGCAGCCCAAGTTCGCGTCACTGCAGACAGCCGTTGAGAATTTAAACGCGTTATAAGACTTTGTATGCGAAATAAAATACCGTTGATTATGAAGCCTAAAAAATGCTCAATTTAACGTTCATTCAATAAAATAAATAACAATGACTCACCCCTGGTGTATTCTTGTGCCTTTTGGAGCTTATTTTACCATTTCGGGAAGTCCGTGTTTTCAATGTTCTAAGACGAAGTCCAGGTTGCACACTAACATTTCGACGGTTGTCAGCTCAGAGGCGAATTGCAACTCGGAAATCCATCCGAGCCGCGATTTTTTCACACAAAGCTAAAGCCACATCGTTTGCGAACCTCGGTGAATGTTTCGTCGTCAGAAATCCCCACGCACTTGGCTGGAAAAGAGCATTTTCTGCTTCGATTCGACGATAGCTGATGAATTTAACTGCTGCTGATCACAGCAAAGGACACGGAGCTTGAATTAACTCCATTCTATGAGGTAGAGTCATTTCATGTACAACACCCATCCCCACAGGGTCACTCGTAACCATGGAGCTGTTGGAGAAGCCGCTGTGGAGACGGGTTAAGTGTTGACTGTACCTCATCGGGTGGAGTTAATTTGACCTCTGACCCAAGCTCCGTGTCCTGTGCGGTGATCAGCAGCAGTTAAATTCATCAGCTATCGTGGAATCGAAGCAGAAAATGCTCATTTCCAGCCAGGTGCGTGGGGATTTTTGACGACGAGACATTCACCGAGGTTCGCAAATGATGTGGCTTTAGCTTTGCGTGAAAAGATCGCGGCTGGGATGGATTTTCGAGTCGCAAACCACCTCTGAGCTGACAACGGTCGAAATCTTAGTGTACAGCCTTGACGTCGTCTTAGAACATTGAAAACACGGACTTCTTGAAACGGTAAAATAAGCTCCAAAAGGCACAAGAATACACCAGAGGTGAGTAATTTTTATTTATTTTATTGAATGAACGTTAAATTGAGCATTTTTTAGGCTTCATAATCGATGGTATTTTATTTCCCATACAAAGTCTTATAACGCGTTTAAATTCTCAACGGCTGTCTGTAGTGACGCGAGCTTGGGCTGCCTACGCAGAGATCATCTTTCTTCGGGAGCTTGAATATAAGACTTTTACTCTAGTATGTGCCTGTTTACTATGATTTGTTGTAATATTATTCTTATTGCAATGCATTTATTTACTTGCTCATGTTAATTTAGATAGATCTAGCAGTAGCAGTAGCACTTACAGAGCAGTAATAGTAGTAGCAGTACTAGTAGTAGTAGTAGTAGCAGTAGCAGTAGCAGTAGCAGTAGCAGTAGCAGTAGCAGTAGCAGTAGCAGTAGCAGTAGCAGTAGCAGTAGCAGTAGCAGTAGCAGTAGCGGTAGCAGTAGCAGTAGCAGAGTAGTAGCAGTAGTAGTAGTAGTAGTAGTAGTAGTAGTAGTAGTAGTAGTAGTAGTAGTAGTAGTAGTAGTAGTAGTAGTGGTAGTAGTAGTAGTGGGAGTTGCTTTTGTTGTTGTTGCTGTTGTTCGCTTTTCACCCCCTTTTGTATCATTATCATCTCCTTTTTAACACCTTGAGGTATCAAAATCCATGCTGTGTATGGTAAAAGCAAAGAAAACCCCATGCACAGTGTACAATGAAAAAAAAAAAAATAATAATTACCATTAAAATACCATACTAAAACCTCTTTGTTGTCCTCTATATCAAAATGTTGTCTTTGAGTGGTATTTTTGCTGCTTTTGTTTCATTATTTTTCGTTCAATTCCATATTTTAAATGGACTAAACATTAATGTTTTTTTCATATAATATACTACTTTGTTAATCGTACTGATGATCAATGTTGTTTTCAGACCCAGCTTCCATAGCACATATTTTGCCCCCTTCACCACATGAGTCTTGGATTTCACAGACGGTTACTTTTGTTTGCAAAGCTAATGGTGTTCCAACCCCAACAATCATTTGGAAAAGACCCGATGGAACTGAAGTAAAGAGAGTTGTTGGCAGTGAAAACGTGTTACGTTTACTGATGCAAAAGGATGGAGACTTTGGATCATACTTGTGTGAAGCTTACAACACTGTGGGTTCTGTAGATAATCACACAGTTCAAGTGGATCAAATAAGTAAGTTAACCATGTAGTGTCCCTGTAGATGGTTACATTTCTATGTACATGTATGTGTATGTGAGGCATAGAGTCCATTCAGTTCAATTCAGTTAATTTCCTCTTGATGAAGTTACTTAGTTTAATTACATACATTTGTAGTTGCTGACGATGTTACTATTGTATTAACTAAAAGAGCTTGAGCATGGTGGCCAAATAAACCATTCGGTTTCCTAGTTGGCCACCATGTTACCTATTGATGTTACATTTGATACAGACGAGGAAATAGAAAGAGGACGTAAACAAAAAACATCATTAAAAATAATAATTATAGGAAGGTAAGATATAGTAGAGGTACGGTGGACAAGTCAAGAGATAATACTTTATTTCAAGGGACAGGTTTCTTTGAATATTGCTCTGAGAGTAAGAATTTTTTGATATTTTTAGAAAACGTGTACACATTCAGATATTTAAGGTTTTGTGGGATAGAGTTCCAAAGATCAATAGCTTTAAATGAAATTATTTGTTTGCCAGTGTTCGTCCTCACACGTGGCTAATATAAACTTTTTTGGGTTGCATGTCTAGTATAATAGCTATGCACTTTGTTAGCATACCGAAAAGTGTTGCGAAATACATCAGGTAGTGGATCTTTGTGCGAGAGGTGGGCAAATTTTAAGACGTGTAAAGAATAAATGTTATATACGGTGAGCATGTCTAGCAAGTTCAGCAATGGGAGAGCACTCTCAGTATCTTTACCACGTATATTTTCGAAGAATATTAATCGAGCAACATGATTTTGCTTAACTTGAACTTTTTGCAAGGAGGAGATATAGGTGCTGCCCCATGCCAAAATTGCGTATGCTATATAAGGATAAATGACGTTATAATAAATTTGCTTAAGTTGCTTTATAGATAGGCAATGTCTTAGCTTTGATATAATGCCGATATTCCTCGAGATTTGAGAGCAGATGTACGAAATACGACACCTCCACGAGACACAGTCATCAATCATTACCCCTAGATACTTAATATGATTTTTGCGGACTACGGGATGTCTCGTTCCATCGCTGTTTCTAATTTCAATACGTACAGGCATATCTTTCTTCCTGGTAAACTTAATTATCATGAAGTTAGTTTTTGACATATTTATCGACAACTTATTTACATGGCACCATTCTTTCACCTTTTCAAGTTCAGAATTCATTAGAGCATCAAGAGTTTTTAGGTTGCTTGCCGAGGCGAACACGTTGATATCGTCAGCAAAACTTTTAAAGCTTAATTTATCGGAGCAGTTTGGCAAGTCATTGATATAAATAAGAAACAGCTGAGGTCCTAGTGTGCTCCCTTGTGGAATTCCACAGGTCATAGTTTGCATGGGCGATTCACATTTAAAAGTAGGCGTGCCACTTCAAGAAAGATCGACTGAAGTCACATACCCCCTGATCACCCAAAGCGCAGTAAAATTTGTTATCGTTATTGTTATTGAGTGAGGCTATGATCTTCGCAGGACTTCAACGGGGCTTGAACCCGTGTCCTCGCGATACCGGTGCGACGCTCTAACCAACTGAGCTATGAAGCTACTGACGTTGGGGAGCTGGTTATTTGTGGGTTCTAATGTTCCCGTGAGGAATAAATCAACGATGAAATGATATATGAAATGGATCATATATGAACTGCGGATACGAAATCAATGACCAGCTCCCAACGTCAGTGGCTTCATAGCTCAGTTGGGTAGAGCGTCGCACTGAAGGTTACAGCATAGGCAGTGGGAAGATGACCTTTGAGTGCAAGCGGTGTTGCATTACAGACGGCCGTTGAGAATTTAAACGCGTTGTAAGACTTTGTATGGGAAATAAAATACCGTCGATTATGAAGTATAAAAACGATCAATTTAACGTTCATTCAATAAAAGGGATCAAAATGACTCACCTCTGCTGTATCCTTGTGCCTTTTGGAGCTTATTTTACCGTTTCGGGAATTCCGTGTTTTCAATGTTCTAAGACGAAGTCAAGGCTGCACACCAAGATTTCCATTCCAGCTGCGATTTTTTCACGCAAAGCTAAAGCCACATCATGTGCGAAGCTCAGTGAATGTCTCGCAGTCAAACATTCCCACGCACTTGGCTGAAATGAGCATTTTCTGCTTCAGATTCAACCATGGCTGACGACGTTAACGGCCGGTGATCATGTAACAGGACACGGAGCTTGGGTCCAAGGTCAAATGAACTCCACCCAATGAGGTACAGTCATTTCATGTACAACACTTACTCCATCCCCACAACGGCTTCTCGTAACCATGGAGCCGATCGAGAAGCCGCTGTGGGGATGGGGGAAGTGTTGTACATAATATGACTTTACCTCATCGGGTGAAGTTAATTTGACCTTGGACCCAAGCTCCGTGTCCTGCTACATGATCACCGGCCATTAACTTCATCAGCTATCGTTGAATCTGAAGCAGAAAATGCCCTTTTCCAGCCAAGTGCGTGGGGATTTTTGACGACGAAACATTCACCGAGGTTCGCAAATGATGTGACTTTTGCTTTGGGTGAAAAAATTGAGGCTGGGATGGATTTTCGAGGAACAAACCGCCTCTGAGCTGACAACGGTCGAAATCTTAGTGTGCAACCTTGACGTCGTCTTAGAACATTGAAAACACGGAATTCCCGAAACGGTAAAATAAGCTCCAAAAGGCACAAGAATACAGCAGAGGTGAGTCATTTAAATCCCTTTAATTGAATGAACATTAAATTGAGCGTTTTTTAGACTTCATAATCTACGGTATTTTATTTCTCGTACAAAGTCCTACAACGCCTTTAAATTCTCAACGGCCGCCTGTAACGCAACACCGCTTGCACTCAAAGGTCATCTTCTCACTAGCAATCAATGATTATAGGCTCTCTGATCTAGTGACGCGAACTTGGACTGCCTATGGTTACAGTTGAAATTGCAATACGTTTGTATGTTGTATTTATCAGAGGTAAGTAAGGCACGAAAGTAATTTATGAAATCCTTCGTGGTTCACCAGCTTTATGTTTAGAAATGGAGAAATTTGAAGGACTTCAGTGGGAGATGCTGATTTCAACAGAGTTTT
>BLFO01003992.1:288812-297752 GCA_014634245.1 Montipora cactus
TCAAGTGATTGTTTCATTGGAGAGAAACAAGGTGTATGAGTTTGTGGTTACCGCCAATAATGGTTTCGGTGAAAGTTTGCGAGAAGGACAAAACATCAGAAAACTTCATGTTTTAGGAGGTAGGCAGAACTGCTATACTGATTTTTCCATAAGGAGTTGCGCGTCTTGCAATTTTTGTTGTGATATATTGTACTTTAATGCACTTTGACAGTTTTCTTAGCTGTTTTTTTGGGTTTTTAGATATATTTATTGGATATATTTTCATTCTTTCTTTCTCATGCGTGGGCACCTTGGATGGGTCTGAGCGTCCCACTTGCACTTTTCCATTTTGGGCACCCATTTTTGCTTTCCTTATTCCATTTTAGTGTGTATTACCCAATAGACCTTATTCATAAATGACGGTCACATTGTCACATTTATAATTCTTTTGTCCGAGTACAAATTAGCCTACCAAGCCTCATTTTAGAGCAAGAATTCTTTTCAATTCACTGTATGGTATCGAGGCTTGGTAGGCTAATTTGCACTTGGACAAAAGAATCATAAATTGACCGCAATTTATAAATAAGGTCTATAGAGTTTAAAATAAGTAAATTAACATAAACGTTTTGAAAATGACGAAGAGGTTCCTAGAGGTCAGAAGGGAAGCACAGGGAAGGTGGTTGGATCTTGAATTTTGCCCCATAAAAATGCTTGCTGTGCGCTGTGTGGTATATACATATATATTTTTTTCTACCTGGGAGGTTTTGCTGATTATCCTTTTCTTAAAAACCAAACAGGCAACCATAGGGCAGCATAGTATTATTTTTGTACATAATGAAAACGTGTGCATTCGTGTATTTTAATCTCCATAGATATTCCGGAGCCTGTAAATATTCAAGTTGAGGAAAAAGGTGACACTGTGATTCTCAGTTGGGCTGAACCAGAAAATAATGGAGCAACCATCATTAAGTACTCCATCTACACAAGAATTGTTGGTGATGAAGAGTGGAAAAAAGTTGCAAACTTAACAGCAAAAGATGCTTCCAAGAATGAATACACTCTTGTGTTAGAGAGAGGCAAAAACTATGAATTAATGGTGACTGCAACCAACGCATTTGGTGAGAGTGCCATGAATGAAGACAACATTCAGAAAGTTGAAATACCCAACCTAGGTGAGCAAAGGGTTGAATCATTAAAAATAATTGGAGGGTTTCATATTCATTGTCTCGTGCTCACAATGATGAAAGATCATCATACCTGTAAGTGTAATTTACCAGTATTTCTGAGTCATTGTGGCATATGTAGCAATATGTGACTCACTCTTGTTGCATAAATAGTACATGTATGTGACACATGCGTAATACATGTGTAACATATTCTTTGCGGAGGTACATTATATGAAATGATCGGTGATCTTAACACATCGCTTAGATACCGATATCTTAACACTAGCAAAATATCAAGATCTAAGTGATCTGTAAACATCACCGATCATTTCACATGTACCTCCACAAATGTCATTTATTGCATAACCTGCACGTTATGCAATAAATTATACATTGGCGGGACAGGGAGACGACTAGGAGACCGGTTCCGCGAACACCTTCGCGATGTTGAGAAGAATGACAAAGGTGCATCTAAGCTAGTCGCTCGTCATTTTAATCTCTCTAAACACTCCAAACAACACATGGCTATCTGCAGCCTTTCCCTGCATCAAGGTACGACGGAAAGCACCAAGAATCTGGAACAAAAATTCATCTTCCAAATCGGAATCCTTAATCTCCATGGTATTAACTAACGCTTTTCATTTAACTAATGTATTCCTATTTTTCACGTTGCCATGTTACCACCAAAAAAAAAAAAGTATATCGGGGTGAAGATGTAAGCAGTGATCACTACATGTTATCCGTCAAAATTAAGCTTAAGCTTATGGCTGTAGACTCCAATAAACAACGCAGGAGAGTGTATGACATCAACCGATTGAAATCGCAAGAGGTCAGAAGAAACTTCAGCATTGGGCTTAAGAACAGGTTTGCTGCACTCGCCGATCTTAAGAATGAAATAGATCAGGACCCAGTGGAGTGTTCGTGGAATCGATTCAAGAAAACTGTTGGCTTTAAGAAAAAGAAGAAGACCAAGAAATGGTTATCAGCTGAAACTTGGGCCAGATTAGAAGTTAGGAGGAAGACAAAGGAGAAGTTGTTGAATGCTAAATCGTCAAGGCAGATTGAACGAACACAGCAGGAGTATAAGATCAGAGATAGGGAAGTCAAGCGGAGTGCAAGAAAGGACAAGAGGAACTTCATCAAGAAGCTGGCTAGCGAAGCTGAGGAAGCAGCAGAGATGAAAGATTTTAGAACAGTTTACAAGATCACTAAGCAACTTTGTGGCAACATCACCAATCACAGCATGCCAGTAAAAGACAAGCAGGGACAGATGATAACAACAGAAAGGGAGCAAGCTGCTAGGTGGGAGCATACCCTGCCATACCCAAAGGAACCTACAGATCCACCACCGTCCGAATCATATCTTGATATAGGCACCAGCCCCCCAGGCACAGCAGAGGTTCGCTCGGCAATTGAAGACATGAAAAACGGAAAAGCCCCAGGAATTGATTCACTTCAAGCTGAGCTGTTTAAAGCGGACATTAATACAGCATCTAGGTTATTAACGGACCTCTTCTCAAAGATTTGGGAACAAGAAGTTATTCCAAATGACTGGACCAAAGGTCTTATATTCACGCTTCCAAAGAAAGGCGATCTCGACAACTGTGATAATTGGAGGGGAATTACCCTATTTTCTTTACCGAGTAAGATATTTTGCAGATTACTGCTTAAGCGCATTGATTCAACACTCAGAGAAGAACAGGCTGAGTTTAGAAGAGGACGAGGTTGTATGGATCAGATCTTTGCTTTACGAAATATCTTGGAACAGTCTCTCGAATGGAATACATCTCCTTGCATTAACTTTATCGATTTCCAAAAGGCATTCGATAGCGTGCACCGAGAGAGTTTATGGAAGATCCTTCAAGCATATGGATTACCTCCGAAGATTAAGACTAAAGTGCGCATCTACAACAGTAACGTTAAATCTGTGCTACTGTACGGCTCTGAATGCTGGAGAATTGTCAAGAGGGACATAAATAAAGTCAATGTTTTCCACAACAGCTGTCTGCGAAGGATCTGCAACATCTTCTGGCCCAACAAAATTTCCAACAATGACCTGTACCAGAAGGCTGGGTGCACAAGTATGGATATTGAAATCAAGAAACGCCGGCTTAGATGGCTGGGGCATGTCTTACGAATGTCGTCGAAGAGGATACCCAAAGTTGCCCTTAGGTGGACACCTGCAGGCAAAAGAAAAAGGGGAAGACCCAAAACCACCTGGAGGAAGACAGTGGAAACTGAACTTAGTGAGATGGGTTTGTCATGGGGAGAGGCAAAGGCAATTGCGAAAGACCAGACCCGGTGGAAAAGAGACATTGTTGCGGCCCTATGCCCCATTGGGGGCAATAATAATAATAATAATAATGTTACCACCAATAGCGTAGCTCCTACTCCACTATAAAAACTACACACAACCCATAATTCCTCGATTCGCTCTAACGAAGGGCTAAAGCTCAAAAGGTCAGCTTTTAGAATCCCTGTACGATGGTCAATTTACATTATCAACTCCTTTGATAAAACCAAATTTTTGTACAATAAGGCGAGTACGATCATTAAATTAGGAGAACATCAAGACAGTTGAGTTCCCATATTGCAGAAGTCTATCCGCGGTTCTACTGGAGCCCAAATTGAGGAGCATAGGCAACACTAGCAGTCGTTGTTCTCTCACTCGAAGGGGTAGTCGCCCCAGCCGTAAATGCGAGCTTGGCAGGTATTTGGGCTCTATAGACTGGTCCGTTGTAAATTCTGCGGCCGACTGCGAAAGCAAGCTGCAACTTTTTTAAGACCTTCGTAAAGGATGGATGGATGGCTCCAGCTACTGGTGGTGAAGACATACGCTCGCATCTCCACCTTGATGGGATCGCGGCGCATTCCAATCCATACATTGTAAATACATGATCAATACAGCTCTGAAGCCTTAATGATCAGCCCATCAGAGGTCTTTAAGGCTCTTTTAGAGCTGAATCCAAGAATAGCCAGTCGCCCTGAAGGCATTAACAACTTGCTTCTCCGGGAATATGCCGACTTTCTAACTTCCCCGGTCTGTGATATCTTAAACTCACCATTCGTCGAGCAGAAGCTCTCTCGGTCGTGGACGGATGCTGACGTTTCACCGCTGATAAAAGTAAAACCTGTCACCATTGTCACTAAGCATATCCGACCCATCTCCCTAACTGTAGTTCTGTCCAAGTTAGCAGAGGAGTTTGATGTTACCAAATACATTAGCCCTGCGGTCTTGGAGCTGATTGATCCTAACCAATTCTGTGAAATTCCAAAATCTTCAACTCTTCATGCTCTCATCTCAATGGTGCACACTTGGGCGCAAGCCACGGACGGGACCGGTTCTGCGGTGCGTGTTGTGCTCTTGGATTACAGAAAGGCTTTTGACCTTTGGGATCACAGTACTCTTGGGTCGGGTTGCGCATTCCTAGTGGGCTTGCTCGCTGGGTCTGTGACTTTCTTAGGGATAGGCAGCAGCAAGTAAAGCTTTAAAGTTCGTGTTTCTCGGAATGGGGGCGGCGGCTTCCATCTGGAGTGCCTCAAGGCACCAAATTGGACCCTGGCTCTTCATCCTGATAGTCAGTGATCTCTACGCACCTGGCTCAGAAGCATGGAAATATGTTGATGATACTACGCTCAGTGAGGTGGTTTCAAGGGGAGGACAAAGTGTAGTGTAAGTCGCTGTTACAGCTGTGCAGTAATGGTCTATCACTACCAAGCTTCAGCTGAACCCAGATAAGTGTAAACAACTGCTAATCACCTTTAAGAGAACCCAACACCAGTTTCATGCGGTTACAGTCAACTGTAAAGGACTTGAGCGTGTAAACAGTGTTAAAGTGTTAGGTGTAACAATAGCCAGCCCCCTTCATTAGAATTGTCATATTTTAGACGTAATCAAAGAGGCTAATAAGCGGAATATTTTCTCATATTCCTTAATTAAGCGCGCCAAAGTTCCGGCTCGTAATATCATAGTTTCTATCTTATTTGTATTAGACCTGTAATTGAATACTGTGCTCCTCTTTACCATCATGCACTGTCTGATTATTTAAGCAACTCAAAAACGCGCTTTATCTGTAATTTCGACCGGCCTTTCATAGCTCGACAACCTTTCATTGTTTAACCTGAATTCACCGAAGGATAGACGTATCGAGCAATGTCATAAAATTTTCGAAGCAATAGTATCCTATACCGAGCACAAGCTTCATCATTTTCTGCCACCGGAGAACCATACTACTTATAAGCTTAGAAATCAAATTCAGTTTGCTAACTCAATAATGCGCACTCAGGGTTTCTGCCAGACATATTTACCATCTATGTGTAAACAATAGGCCCGCGTATAAATCCTGTAAATTACATGCTCTGTGAATAGCTAGTATTGTATTGTAAATAATCATGCAATTCAGCCTTATGAGGCTGCCATGTGATTTTAAAAAAGCCATCTGTATACGTATTAAAAATCGCTAATTTAGATATCTAGACAATCACAAATGGTATTATTTATATAGGAAGAAGAAGGGCTTAATGCATTGACATTTCAAAGGTTATTCTCTTCACAGATTTGTCAGCGATGTTGGGTAAGTGCCCTTAAACACTGGGACTAACTGTCATCCTACTTTTCTTTTCCTTAGCAACTCCAAGGCCTCTGGAAAGTCAGAAAGGTGAAAAAAATAATGTTCAACAGATTCAACAGAAGAAGGCCATTAATTCATTTCAAGTGTATGGATTCCCGTTAAACTGAATAACAAGTGCTTTTCTGCTTCCTTTTTGTCAGGTTCTTGTACTATTTTGCATATTTGCTACATCTCATTCATCGTTGTCCTGGTTATCGTAATTATTGTACTCTCCGTGGTGATATGGAAAATACGCCGTCGTCCGTGCCAAAGATGTGGGGATCTTCTACCTATGGTAAGTTGTTAATAGGTCTTTCTAAAAGAATACATTCGTGGAACGTGAATCCCGGATTAGCAAAAGTGGTCACTATGAATTCTTCGAAGCAGTCATGGAATGACGAGGGATGGAGTCTATTGAATCTCGTCATTAGCTTTCCAAACTCTCGATCATATCTGTTTGTAGATCTAACGTCGCTATCCTGTTCTTTCCTTCATACTGTGTTTTTGCTAGGCATCTCTCTTGAACTAAGTTAACAATTGCATGGATGTTGGCAAAATTAAGCTAGATGCATTGGTTGAAGGCTACATTTCTTACCTTTGCCATAACTGTGCCCCTCACTGTAAAACTCGGTACAATGATCATCCGTTAGTTGAATTATTTTCAAAGTAAAGCTCGGGGAGAGGGATGCTTGTTAAAGGAAACCGAGGTTAGCACTTTAGTTGAACTGAGAGATACAATTAGTGTAAGACTATCATTTTTGTGAATTAATCATCGCCAGAATCCAGTATCTTTGCAAGTCAAAGACAACGTAGGGCTTCCTAGCGAACTAAACGCGAAGGAAACAGTGACCTATGCGACTCCAGCAGCAGGAGGTGGATACTACATGCCTCTTCATCCTTCCGGGAGAAGCTGGGAAGTCAGTCGCGAAGACGTTCATGTTAGCAAAGTCATCGGTAAAGGAGCCTTTTCTCAGGTTGCCCAGGCAACGGTGAAAAACGTAAGAGCCAGTCAGGAGGAAACAACAGTAGCGGTAAAAATGCTGAAAGGTTGGTTGCCGCTTATCCTTGTCATATGCTTTCACTCGTTTTTTGATAATGCTTCTGGAAGTGTACAGTGGAAGCAGGAAAATGGCTTCATTACTTTCTGAAGGTCAGCTTGAATTGAGAAGGTAATAACAGAATGTAAACACCATCAATTATAAAATATGCGTCCTTTTCCTATTGGCCTCATTTTCTCGCTAAAATCAAAACTGACATTAATAATGAGAACCCTTTTTAGTTCTTTGGATTATTATTATTATTTTTTGTTTGATGCCACCTTAAATGACTCAAAACTCGTACACTTCCAAGATTACCTGACATAACACTAATTTAATGAAGCTATCGTCCCCGCAGTATGGACGCTGCGGTAGCAATAGAGTGTGTGGAGGCAGTGTGGCCCAGTAGTTAGGGCGCTTGCCTTGAGATCCGGAGATCCCGGGTTCAAGACCCGCTCGGACCACTCGTTGAATTTGTTCCTGGTTCCTGGTTCAACTTCTCAGCTGCACTTGTAAATCGCCAACTGGTTTGCCTCTGGCCAGTTGGGATTCTTATCAGTTGTTGTTGTTGTTCTGTTCCGTCGTTTCGTTGTGCCCTGAAAAGCACCTATAGGGAGCGGGCAATGAAGTAAGTATATTAACGTGACGTAACGTCACGATGGCCATGTTGATGTCCCTAAACAAAGGAAAGGCGGCCATGTTGATGTCCCCATCTAACCCTCCGGGAATTGAGCTCTTTTATCAAGCTAATGTTTTCTTTCGTTTCGTTGGAAAAACAAAGATACTGATCACGTGAGTGAAAACACTCTATTGCGTAAAGAAGGCTGAAAAATTCAAGACTTGAACGAGGTTTCAACCCGTGACCTCGCGATGTCGGTGCTACGCCAAACCAAAGAGTATTATGGTATATTTGATACCTGCTAATGCCATTTCACTCATAACACTAATGTTGTGTTCCCAAGTCAACTGTTGTATATCGAACGAGGCCACTGGCAGTTTCTCTTCCTTACTTCCTAGCCAATGCTCCTCCATCAGATAGAAAGGATCTGTTGTCAGAATTGGAGCTGATGAAAAAATTAAAGCCCCACCCTCACGTGATCAAGCTCATCGGATGCGTCACTGAAAGCGGTAAAATTGACTTTTTTTTATAATGGGATATTATGTTACGAGCATATCTTAAGCAACCCTAGTTTGCAAATGAACACCTTTCAGTCCAAGAACGTTGTTCTCCATAGACCCACTGATGGTGTTGATCGAGTATGTTCCCTTTGGGGACCTCCTGGGATATTTGCGAAAGAGCCGAGGACTCAACGACACTTACTATAAGAACCCGGATGTGAAACCAGAGACCAATCTGACTTCGGAACAGCTGATGAAATTCGCTTGGGAGGTTGCTGATGGGATGTGTTACTTGTCTTCCAAAAAGGTTTGTTGTAGAGGGGAGGTTGCCATAGGCCAGCATCCATAGATTAAATTAATGCCAAATGAATGTTTAGAATACCATGAAGACCCTTACTACCTGTGAATCATGATGGGCCCTTTGCAGCTGACGATCACATGGTACAAAAACCGCCAAACTGAAGAGCAAATTGCGCAATCGGACATCTTAAACAAAGAAACTTAAATTAAATTTTCCTTGTTCCTTGTTTTAGATATCCGAGTGGGCAATTTGCTCTCCAGTGTCACGCTTTTTGTACCATGTGAATTGCGAATGTATCTTAAAAAGTTACAGCACTTTGAGTGCAACTTTTTAAGCTACATTCGTAATTCCCCAAACCACAGTAGCATTAAAGTATGTGTGTATTTGGAGTATATCTTCCTGCAAGTAAACATGAATAATCATACGGTTTAGCCGCTTCGTCTCGTGCAATTTCATCTTTTGAAAAACTCACTCGTGCAAATTAATTCCAAATTGAACGAGGAAAACCGTACGACTACCTTTTAATAATACAAACAGGAAAAAAAATCACGAAGAGGAAGAACCGCAAGATCTTATTGCAGACAAGAAGCGAGCATTCGATATGTATTTGACACTTAATGATACATGAAATATAATCGTGCTGCACGTGGGGCTTGCATTTTTTGTGATGCTCTGTGCAACGCCTACGTAAAATCACCAAATTTAAGGTTTTAACAACAACGTGAGCG
>BLFO01003992.1:297832-312832 GCA_014634245.1 Montipora cactus
GAAAGAGTTATTACAGAGCAAAGGTAAATTTTTAGGCGACGTTTTCGTCGACGTGGCCGTCGGAGATCTTAAATTTCTAAATGGTACAAATTCAAAGCGATTCGTTTCAAACATTTGCACATGGAATCGTACCTGAATGTTTCCAATAGTATTAACTAGCAATTTGCAAGAATCTCACGCCATAATAGGGAAAAAAGTATTTAAAAGTCATCTTTTAATCGGAATCTGAATCGCCGTCGATTATATGGACGCGACGACGCTTGATAGACTTCACAGTTGGAATGTCTGGTCTTAAAAACTTGCAGCTCTTGAAGTTGAATGAAAGCTGGTAGTGGCTGAAAGTGTTCAACACATTTTTTTTCTCTGAAGCTCTCATCATTGTTGGATTGAACGATATGGAACTTTGGTTTAATGCAAACGCTGATCATGTACTGAGCATCAAAATCGGTAAATTGCAAATTTGCTTCAAGAATGTTACAGGATGCACAAACCACAACACCTGGACAATGAATTGTAACTGTAACCCTTGTTTTGGAAAGTTTTTGCTGTTACTGTTATCAAGCAAAAACGATCGATATTGATACTCATCGTACAACAACGAATTACCGGCAGTGAACCTACGCAAACACCAAGGAATATGAATGGAGTCGTCCCTCTCTTGGAAGTACCACATTAAATCTATCTGCGCCAAAGCCAGCCATTGTTAGGCCTGATTAGGCAAACGATTGGTTTTTCAATGAAGTCTGGTATCACGGTAGCTTTCAAGAAGTTGGTTAGACCGATCCTTGAGTAAGCCTGCCCTTCTTGGAATCCGCACTTAGTAAAACAGGTCAAGTCAATTTAATCTATTCAACGAAAAGCAACCTGCCTATTATGCGGCTTTGACATTGACTACAGGGTGGGACTCCCTCGAAGTGGGAAAATACCTTAGTCTGACTCATATGTATAAGATAATTTTTGGTTACTGCGGCATTAATAGTCGCCACTATTTTGATTTTATAGATGGCAATCGAACAAGATTTAACCATGGTTACAAGATTAGGCTAAAACCCTTCTGCGCAAATTATTTTAAATCAGGAACCCATGACCCGGAGCCTACATCTCCATTGTGTTGTTGTCACGGCGTTTTTACAGACCGATTTATTTTTGGATTGAATTTCCCGCGAATGAGACTCCCACAGGAGGCCGATAACCAATTACAAGAAACTAACCTGACGTCATAGGGTCACCGAACCGGAAGTGCGTTTGTTTTTTTTTGTTTTTTTTTTTTCGGAAAATGTCTGTACGCCGTGACATAGGCCCAGTATGGGAGTTGGGGGCTCCGGGTCATGGGTTCCTGTTTAAATTTTCCTTCTTTAATCGTTATATTAGTGACTGGAACTCCTTATCTGCATATGTGATGTCTTCACCTAGTCTTCAGTCTTTTAAATATTCATTGCTTAAGCATTTACGCCCACAAATTACGTAACTATCCTTACTAGTCGTAGTGTTTATTCATTTGTATTTGGGTGTGTGCGCGCGTTGGCGTTGCACGCGTGTGTGAGTGTAAGTGTGTAAGGAGGGTAGCCTTAGGAGGCAGTGCGGCCCAGTGGATAGGACGCTTGCCTTGAGATCCGGAGTTCCCGGGTTCAAGACTTGTTCTGACCATTGTTCAACTTCTCGAACGCACTTGTAAATAGCCAATCGGTTTTTCTCCGGCGAATTCGGATTCTCAACAGTTGTTGTTGTTGTGTTCAGTCATTTCGATGATTGTGTTTCATTGGCACTGAAAAGCCTCTATGGGGAGTGGTCAATTTAGTATGTATTAGAAAGCGAATTGAGTTACCTCCCACTATCATCCTGCCACCCTATCTCTTGTAATGGTTGGCGAATTGTTAAATAAATAAATAAATAAATAAATAAATAAATAAATGAAGAAATTGAGCTAAAAAGGGAGGCGGTTGTTGTTGGCCAGGAAGTTCTCCGGATACTGTCTGTTGTGGATTGACCACATTGTGTTTACAAATGCCTCTGGGAAAGTTCTTCGAACTTGCTCTCATCAAATCTCTTACTTTTTTGGGGGCGATTACCAAGACGGGGTTGCCGCAGTAATTGCGCTTTTCCCTTCAAGACCTGCTTCCATGAGTGGAATTCCCGGTCTTTGACGATTGCCAATGGATGTTGTTTTCTTTCAAGCACCTGTGGAGGGCAGCAATCATAACGTTTAGGCTGGCTGGCTCATAATATTGGCCGTTTTTGTTTTATACCTCAGCGTATAATTTCTCAAGTAATCTGTTCAGATCAGCCGGTTCGTTTTCCTCGATTTCCAAATCCATTCTCTTTGCCTCGCACCACATCTACCACACACTTAACCAAAATGACCTACTTTTGTTGTTGTTTGTATTTTTTGCACCAATAGCCCTTTTCACGGTTAGTTTTTTTTATTAGCATTACAATGTAATCTAACGTGGGTGCGACACAATTTCGGGTTAAATCTACAAAATAGCCCGAAATTGCCTCACATACATGCTAGATTATATTGTAATGCAAATGAGAAAAACTAACAGTGAAAAGGGCTATTTGCTGTTCTTCTAATGTATCGTCGGCGGCCAAAGCAATTCTTAGAAAATTTTGCTATTGTTTCTCAGCTAATCATAATCAAAAATTTCAATGTGTTATTTCCGCTGGTGTTACACTTTTTGCACCGGTGTTACACTTGAATTGCACTACTATTAGCCAATCAGAATCAAGGTTTTTAAAATTTTATTTTACTTTTTTCTAAGTGGTAGTGATACGAAATTAAGGTGGCTGCAACCAACAAACAAAAAACTAAGGCGATAGTATGGTCATTAAATTAAGAAAACTTCAAGACAGTTGAGCTGCCCTAGTGGTTAACGCTCTAGATTTGCAGTCGGACGCTTAAGGTTCGATTTCCGTTCTGACCACTGGATTTATTTGTCATGAAAGGTCCTGACTTGAACCCGGACACTACTTGCAAATAACAAATTGGTTTTCTCCTGTCCATTGGGGGAGAAATTAGGCATAGTTTGAAATCTCCCTTTCGCTGTTCATTCTTGACCGCGCATTTAGGTATTAGAAGTTTGAATTATAGAAATATATACCAACTGAATTGTAGCTAAATGTGGATGTTTTAGGCGTAAGCCCAGCTAATCCTGCTTTATCATTTCGTGGAGATACGCTCCGTTTGGTGGAATTATGTTTGTTGATAAAGATAGTTTCCTTGGTACTAATGTACTACGCATCCACATACAATTTCTCTTAGATTGTCCACCGTGACTTGGCGGCGAGAAATGTTCTTGTTGGCGAAGGAGATAGATGTAAGGTGACAGACTTTGGGATGGCGAGGAATGTGGAACAGGATGATATTTATACCAAGAAAAGTAGGGTAAGGCTTGCACTGATATTATGGTTTATACGCCATGATCGAACTTCGAGTTAACCTTTTTCTTTGACGGTATTCTTTGCTGGTTTTCCGTACCAAGGGTCGATTACCTGTTAAATGGACTGCATATGAGGCCTTGTTTTACGGAGTATACACGACACAAAGTGATGTGTAAGTATATACGTTTCAGTATAAAGTTAAATTTATTTTTCTTTTAGAATTATAAAGAGATGATATTACATTGCCGCTTGGGAATACGAATTTTATCCTCGAGTGCTGCATCTCTCACGAGTGAGCGCAGCGAACGAGTGACGGATACTATGAGCACGAGAAGGTAAAATTCATATCCCTAAGCGGCCATGTAATGTTTTGTTTGTTATGTAGATATTGATGAAATTTCCAGAATAAAGGCAACTTGTCATTCATTCTCGAAGGGGTGAAAAATAGGTCACCAACCGCTAAACACGCATTTTTTATAACATGAAACATAATATAAAAGTTTGGAAAAACTTAAAAAGGTTAATGTAGTGGAGAAGAATTTTATTACAACACAAAAGTGTCTTCCAGTGAAGGAAAACTTCACTTTTTATTGGGTAATCGTGCTAATTACCATGATAACACCTATATCCTCACATAAGATAGGCAAAAATGATATGTTCACTCGCGCAGATAAGATATGATTTTTTCGTAGGAGAATCCTAGTATTTTATCAACATCTATATCATAAATGTCTATTACGACTCCGTGTTGCGAAGAAACTAAATAGTTTCCTCCAAAGGCTTGTCATTTCTTTTCTCTACTAATAATTTTATTTTTATTTTTATTAAATCTTTGTAAATCTGCTTGCTTGCTTGCTTCCTCGTTGATTTTTACCATGCATGTGTTATACTCCTTTTTTTAGATGGAGTTATGGGGTTCTTCTCTATGAAATCCTGACAATTGGTAAGATTCAATAAAAAGGATACTTGGCTTCATGACAAAAAAGTGTGCTTTATAAACAGAAATAGCTTTACATATTACATTGGCGTCTAATTACATTTGATAATGGTACAAAGTGACCTTGAGACAGGAATTTTACACTCCTAGGTGGATCTCCATACCCGGACACACACGCCAGACTCATTGCGGATAAAATTCAACAAGGATACAGGATGCCTAAGCCGAGACATGTGGATAGCAATCTGTAAATGATATTTTTCCTCAATTGCGATACTAAGTAAAAAGTAATGAGTAACTGCTTGACTATAAGTTTCTCCCAATAATTCAGGTATGAAATTATGATGAAGTGTTGGGAAGAAGATCCAAGTGATCGACCTACATTTGAAAAGCTGAGAAAAACAATGAAAGATATGGAAAGGAATCACAAGGTAAAGAAATCGAGTAAATATTTTGGGTATTTATGGGACAATGTGCCCGTAGAATCTGTTTGCACGCACACTTCATTGTACCGTCCTTAATCCCAAAGCCAAGTCTTACTTTACGAAAAGAATCACTTTGTTGTTGTTGTTTTTTTTTTTTGTCCTTAAATTTCGCCAATTAAATAAGAAGTCCCGCATTCAATTGTCCTTATTGTCTGTATTCAATTAGTTGGAATCATTCTACCATATTGAGGTAATTGTCGTAAAGAATCAAAGTGAAAGCTAGCACAATCACTGTTACACTATTACTTTTGCAGACGTATGTGAATCTCAGTCAGTACGACACAAGATTGTACGCCAACGTGAGTGATCTGACAGTCGAGTAGAAAAACTGGAAATTGTCGCCCTGGTTCGGCCATTAAAGAATCAAGTCCAGACAATAGAAGGCAGTCTTGATTTTTATTCCCCTTGTTAACTAGTCAGGCAACCGATCTCTGAGCGAAACGAGAGACCCAGAAAAAATGGCTCAAGCTCTCAGTTTTATACTAAAGTTAGGTTAAGTCATGTTGAATCTTTCATTGATTTACTAGATTTTCCTTTCTAATGTTTTTTTTTTCATTCAGGCGTTTTAGAAATCAGCGTACCATATAGAAGTAGCAGTAGCATGAAATACATCAAAATGTGAATGATCTCGTTTTCAGAGATAAATTTGAATAAAGTACATCAGCAAAACTCGTTTTGACCTTGAACTGACAAAGGTTTTTGATGGTTGCAATTGCTCTGCAATGGCTTTTTTCCTTTTCCATTCGCTCGCTGAGAGGGTGCTCGTTTTCTTTTAAAACTCATACAGTTCAAGAAAAATTCATTGCCAAACTGGTGAATTCCAAAGTAAATTTCACTCGAAAAACCGATATCGCACTTATCTTTTCGATTCGTGATTCATGGGATATCGGTGTTTAGCGTGAAATATGCGGTGAAATTCACTAGATAGGCAATGAATATTTCTATAGAGGAAAGCAAAGAAAATAATTTAATTAAGCAGCAACTGGAAACAAAAAAACGCGGACAATTCGAAACCTTTTTTTATGTTCACTAACCATACAGGCAGTAAGAATTAATAACCAGGGAGCTCCGCTTTTAGGCTTGGCTAAATCTTGTTCCATTTCCTTAACTTGATCATCACCACCATGACAACTGTTCATATGTTTTGAAGCAGAGCTCCGCGCGCGCGCACAGAGCACCATGGTTAGGAAAATATGGTAGCCCATCGATGCGAGAAATCTTGGTTTTAGTTATGACGTCATTGATCGTCCTTCCGTACGTCCACCCCTCCATACTTGCCATTGTGACTTGTGCCCAACGTGGTGGCCATATACTCTACCTACTTAATTTACAATGTACATGCTTGATATTGGACATCCATGTTATGTTCAATTGACACTTGTCTAAATAAGGGATCTTCTGACCAGTAACATATGACTATATTGCAGGCTCAAGTCTAGAGGTTACCGAGGTCAGCTTTTTTTTTAGAAATTGACCGCTGATCAGGTAATGGCTTTGGATTGGATCGCAGGTTCAAGCCAGATAAACTTCTTGTAATCAGGACAACTAAACATAAAGGAAGCTTAATTTCGCGCGCTCTTTCTGTGGGAGGCGCGGTGGCCTCCTGGTTAGTGTGCTCGACTCCGGATCGAGTGGTCCGGGGTTCGGGTCCTGGCTGGGGAAATTGTGTTGTGTTCTTGGGCAAGACACTTTATTCTCACGGTGCCTCTCTCCACCCAGGTGTGTAAATGGGTACCGGTGAATAGTGCTGGGGGTAACCCTGCGATGGACTAGCATCCCATCCAGGGGGGAGTAGAAATACCCCTAGTCGCTCCATGCTACAGAAACCGGAGATACGCGCCGGCCTGGTGGGCCTTCTAGGCTCGTAGCAGACTTTACCTTTACCTTTCTGTGGCTCGACGCGGTTACACCGCCGTACTACGGCATCTAAAGCTCTTAAAAGTCGAGTGATAAGCAAAGGTCGGGTTAAATGTTGGCAAAGAGCCAAGTACGTATCATAAGGCTGCAAAAGCCTAATGAGAAGGCTAGAGCATGGGGAGGGGGAAGGGGAGGGCGAGGGAAAATTCTTCTACAGTACCAGAAAACTGTGTTCGGATGTTAACACAATGGGGTTGCAGGCGAGAAGGATCACGAGTTAAACTGATCGTGCTTATAACCTCGGTGTTATTCGATCTGACCTCATTTGATTGGCTTAAGCTCTATGATTGACAACGCCTCTTGCCCCATGCAACGGCACACCTAAATACTTAACTATGACGGGCTTCCAAGTAAAATCACATTATGCTTATGTCATAATGTAGGCCTTTTTCGTTGTCACCTTCACATTGCTCCGCGCCAATCATGAATCCAGGCCAATCATGGCCAATCATGAATCCAGGTTTTTGAAGCAACTTTTCCTCATTTTGGGACATAGATTTAGACCCAATGAACTCAAATGAAGCACAAGACCAGTATAGCCTTGGGTAGTTGTTTTGGAGCCACCATCAAATCTGCAGCAATCTCTTGCCGAACACCTTTGTGCTGGCAACGACAGTTTTTACTACTCTGGCGTCCTTTCGGCAAGAAAGAGGAGTTACTCTTTAAGCATCGTTAGCTGCATTTACGTTCTGAACATAGGAATAAAAATAAAGCAACAAAACGATCTGGTGCTGAATTATGCCGGCCGTTTCTATTCTCCACGTTGAGCTGGAAATGAGAATTATTAGAATGTGGTAAAATTATTCAGTGACAGATCCCATGTTTACTTTGGGTTTATATTTCTACAGATGCAACCCTAAAACGCAACGTTTTAATTGTCTCGGAGATGTTCGGAGACAAACATTGTCGGCAACATCTTGGGACATTTCAGAAATTTGTCTCAAGTGCGACCCGTCCCTCATTGGGTTTTTGGCGTCGGTGGTTAATGTTCCTCATGAAATGTTCTTTCTTTGGTATAGGATTGCATGGAACCGCAAGCAATTTTAGACTTAGATGATCCATTAATGCATCCTTTAGATAACAAAGTCTTCAGCGATTGTCAACTGTTTGTCCCATTGAACTGATTAACCTTAGTGATTATGACAGACTATCATTTAAAGATAATCTGGAATTGCCCCATTTAAACACCTTAAGAGAGAAAATTCTTGTGAAAAGAAACTATAGCCAGTACAATATCAGATAATGACATTTAGGTTCGCTTTCCCCGGTAACAATAATCGTTGAACATCTGCTTGTCATAACTGAAAATAAAGATGTATGCAAAAATTTTGAAAAGAAATTCTATAGCCAGTGCAATATCAGATAATGACATTTAGGTTCGCTTTCCCTGGTAACAATAATCATTGAACATCTGCTTGTCATAACTGAAAATAAAGATGTACGCAAAAATTTTGGTTTTATCAACGGAGTTGATAATGTAAATTGCCCACCGTACAGCGATTCTAAAAGCTGACGTTCCGAGCGTTAGCCCTTCGTCAGGGCGAATCCAATTCGCGATTCGCTCTGACGAAGAGCTAACGCTTGAAACGTCAGCTTTTAGAATCTATGTACGGTGGCCAATTTATGTTACCAACTGCGTTGATAAGACCAAATTTTTTGTATACTACTTCCCCACCGACGCAGCACCACAGTTTCTTTAGAAACTATCCCCTTCATTCATTTGAAAATAAAGATGGCATGGTAATTTAAATCCTTTCATATTTAACGGAAATTAGTGAAACTTAAGCTGAATTTAATATCACTGTCAACGACATCCCTTGAAACCCATCCACCACAAGGGAATTGCAGGTGGCAGGTGGCAGGTGGGAATTGCTTTACTTGCTGGCGTTCTTTACCCGAGTTAGTGGCAAAATCTCCTTTCCACAATTTGAATTGAAATTTACGCTGTGCTGCGTGTGGCAAGTAAGTTTTCATTAATACGAAATACCACCAAATACAAAAAAGGTTCATGTTTCAAAAACAAAATGCAAAAAGAAAAACGATGTTATTGCGGTTTCAAGTCTCCCCGAAGTAGACAGTTAATTTAGATCAATTTTCGTATTAAGTCTGATTAATTGAAACCTGCAATTCCAGTTGTGTAGTTTAAAGTCAGGGGAGTGTACTTTAAAAGAATGACTAATCCAAAGAGGTCTTTTTTTCACCTTTCATAAATGAAAAGCAAAGTTAAAGCGTCAATGGAGTTAACAACGGATTTTCTGAAAATACATGTAAATGCTTCTAGGGAAAAGTATGCAGGAACGAACGAAAATTAACGGGTGTTTAGTTCGATGAATTGTTATAGGTGACTAGAAAAAGAAGAAAGATCCTGTACGAGTGTGTGTTAAAATTCGCAGTTATTTTTCAAAAAAATAAAGAAAAGAAATTCTCATCATTGTACACTGCAACCAAGATAGAGCTCCAGGAAAATCACTTTAGTCGTCATGCACCGTTTCTTACGAAATTGCCTTTTACTTGTTTTTTACATCTTTTTGTCTTTCGAAATAACGATGGTTGTTTATACTGGTCATGAACTGTTTTAATTATTATGATATGGTAGCCCGCGCAAGAGTACATGCACGCATATTTTGGCGTTCTGATGGAGGTTTTCCATCTTCCTCTGCAGAAAATGCATTGTCAATGTTTATGGAACAATTGTTTAGAGTAACGTGCTTGCACCATGCTAGTCATAAATCACTTACCTAGACTGATTCAGAGTTTCTTGTAATTTACTGTGTGCTTCATTTAAGGACGTTCGCGCCCAAAATGTTCCCACGTACAATTTTTTTTTAAAACTTGCCACACAGAAAGGTAATGATCTACTTTTGCCAAAAAGGCCAAAAAAAATTGGGGGTCACCGTGCTCGTTTTCGAGATCATGAGGTGCACTTTTAAAATATTGCTTTACTTTGAGACGATCTTAGCTAACAACTGTCAGCAATAAAAAAGCTGCATTAGTGAAATTTAGATGAAGTGAACGTCCTCAATTCAAAGTAACTAATATACCTAAATTAACCTTTGCAGCTGATGTCTTTTTCTGAGATGAAATAGACCATGAAAAACGATACATATTAGTCTAAGAAAGAAAGCTCCGGCCGCACGAGAGCATAATAGGCGAAGTATTTGTTACCTCCCACGCACAGACTTTTTTTGTTTTTTGTTAAAATGGACAAAATCAAAAAAAGGAAGTGATCTACGGAAAGAAAAATAGGGGTCACCGCGCATTCAAGAGAGTAAAATCGCTGCGCCGTTCTCAAAGAGATCGTAAATTCGCACTGTCACGTCATTGCGTGAGATTTCCGAGAAGACCTGGGTCCACAGCTATCCCATGGTGCCACACGCCTTCACGTTCCATTCTTGTGAAAATGTTTGCGCCTTTAGCATCGTGTTTACCTTCGTGGTCTGCGATGCATGACGTGCGCGTGACATGCGCGAAAAAATGCGCAGTAGCAATGGGCGCGAACGTCGTTAACAATTATTCCACAAGCGCGCCCTTGATATGATTGGCTATAACCAATCTCATATCCAACAGGCAGGAAAGGAATAACTGTTTTATTAAATTTTCATTAAGATCTTAATATTTGAAGACTTGGAATTTGAAGATTTCAAAAATTTAGAATTTTTCAGCTTGGCAACACTTGACGCGACCAGTTTCCGTATTAGGTCATCCGATATACTGTTACTCGAGACTGAGTGATCCAGTCAGGAAGCTAGAAACGCAACATCAGAGTATAAATTTCAATAAAACTAGATATACCCACTTTCAGTCAAATTTATCTTGTCATTAAGAAGTAGACCTGTATGAGACAAACAGACACTTTTAAATATAAACAGTTCTAGTGCTCCATTGCAGGAGTCGAAATTACTAGTTCCGGTGCTGTAGCACTGAACTATATGGGACTCGTGCATCGCCTCGATTGCATAGGGTCAAAAAGGCTCAATTCTGGTTCTGCTGAAGAGCAAAGGGCCACATAAAGAATCTCTCTATATATATACATGCATAAAATTTCAGCACGCTCATTGGCTGAGAACAGGTCAATTAATCCCAAACATTGCCGAAAGCTGAGATGGAGCGCAACAAATTGAAAGTTTAGTTAAACTGACTGACAAGAGGGTCGCGAAAGCGCAACAAAACAACATGGCGAACAGGTTACGACAAAACAACGACGTTTTAATGCAGAGGTTGCAGATTATTTTATTTTATTTTTGGCCTGTAAGTCTCCACAAGTGTTTCCGTGTCAATCAAGGATGTCATTTTTCAATCAAAGACACCGTTATGACGGCATCATAATGGGGTTTTATGGCAAAGCATTGCTTATATAATGGTTTTCAGGCTAAGACGGCAGGCTCTAAGCCTATCTTATTTCCAGCCAATCAGAATTCAGGTAATTCCGGACGAAATCGTTCTTAAGCGCGTTTTTCCATGCGCTCGCCTTCTTTTGATCGCTCGCCATCACGCTGTTCACATCGCTTGTTTGAACCAATTTTCAGTATTTTCCACCACCGCCTCTTCCGCCTGCCTTAGTGGGTGGCCGTTTTTCCCCCCACCTTTGCTGAAGAGATAATTTTTCTTATATATATTGGCAAATCTTCAAAATAAAGTTCGTCACATTTGATGGCCAAATTTTTTTCAAAGTAACTCGACTCTGTGTCTACCTCTTCAGCAAACGAGTGCGGCGCATCGCAGAGCTCTTGGTCACGAAAAGTTTTCAGCGTCCTTCTTATCGAAAATGTATGAGGGACTAATAACCCAAGACATGAACAAAGTGCAATAAGAGGAAAACAGACATTTGGAAGACATTCGCAAGTAATCACATGATTCATCTTGTGTGCAATTTAGGATAAATCAGAACAAGTAAATATTTCAGTAAAATACTACAAATTGCACTTGTAATTTGGTTAGCCTTTGAAAAATTTACTCGTGCTGACATGGCAAGCCAATTGTAGCAATGTTCAATATCGAGTTTCAATTCAATTTAATGAAATTCAAATTAAATTCAATGAAAATTCAATTTTAATTCAATGAAAATTTAATAATCGGTCAGTAGGAAAGATGGACTGCGGGCTGCGGGCTGCGGACTACGTATAAAAGACAAGCGAAGGTCTAAAACGCGGGCTACGGACTACGGACTGAGTATAAATCACAGACTACGGTATAAGATGCGGACTAAGGATTATAAACAGCGTATAACCTGAAAATATGGCATAAAATTTAATTGTGATTTACCTCGCCGAAATATCTTAAGAGTCAAAATAGCTCAAGCATTCCTCCCCTCAGTGAAAATTTTGAACCAAAAATTTGATTTTGTCACTTCAACATTACATTCTTAAGTTGAAAAAGTCAATACTCAAAAGATGACTCGATTCAAAACTCCAATTTTTATTTCATGTCTGGCTTCGTGTTACAAGAAGGAGCGTGGAAAATTGAAAATTAGGCCTAATTTCCATACGATGTGGCTATTTCAATCATGGGATATTAAAGCAAGAAATGAGAGGCAATGCCATCAATAATTCATTGATTCTACCTTGGCTGAACGCTTGAGCTGTTTTCACTGCCATTTGAGTTTACATCTGAAGATTGCGTGAGGCAAAATCCTGAGGAGGCATCACTGTAGTTTGCGTACAAGAAGCGGAGCAACATGGGTAAGACATATTTTGGGAAATCTTTCCTTTCTGAAAATAGGCCACTTCGCAAAGTACCATAACACTCTTTGTTTGTTCCCCAAATTTTGCATAATCATTGTTTCCAGTTTCTCTTGGGACTTACAATGGTTCCAAGAGAAAACAAAAACAATGCTTATGCAAAATTTGGAGGGACAAACAAAGAGTATTTTGCTATTTTTTGAATTGGCCTATTCTGGTGATGACGTCGCGTACGTCCGTCCGTTAGCCCGTCCGTACCGACTGTTAGTGTGGAGCAGGGTGTTCGGGCAAGTTTCCTTTGCGGGAAATCGCATGGCCAGCGTTGTATTTGGCAAGCTGCATTTTTCTGACGGGCAATTACATTGACTGTCTTCAGTGTTCATGCTTAATCAAAGCCAGTTTAGCGAAACGATTTGCGTTAGTTTGAAAAAATCTGAGATCTTGGTCCAAAGACTGCAAACAGCATTCGCCGTCTAACTTCATTACTTCTCGGGTGTTTTTGTTTTAACCAGTGAGAATCAGCGTCAGGGGGGTTACGAGCAGCGAAAAGGATCAGATGTCTCTTCTAAATTACGGATTACGGTGTACGAGTCTGCGAGAGGAAAGGTCGATCGTGTTGTTTCGCAGGGTTGTAATGGCGCTATCTTTGGACTTTCCTACGTATCTAAAGGATGTTTTGCCGCAAAGAATCCTTACTTGAAGAAGCAATTCCTCGGTGAACATGGGATGAGACTGTAAAAAAACTATCAAGGCACCTTAGAATTTGTATGTGCTTAGCAAACGATTTTGAGTGAAATTAGGAATTGCTGTCGCCAGGTTCGTACCCTTTTTGCCTTTCATACGGATATTTATGCCAAATTGCTTTCTCCGATTTTTCAAGAAAAGTCAAAGAAAAATTCGCATCTCATCCTTGATTTTTTTAAAATGTTTTGTTCTTTCGACACGCCGCGAATTCCCTTTTCACCTTAAATTGGTTTGGACTAAAAAATGCTAATACGTTTTATCCAAATGTTTGCTATCCAATGGTTTAGTTGGATGCTGAGAGTTTCGTTTTTCCTGCCCTCCCTTATTTGTTTAAACGTACTGAAGAAAATGCAAGCGAGGTCCGGTGAAGTTTACATTGAAGTTTACAAGAGAAATTTTCGCGAAGAGCAACAACTCCTTGTCAAACTAAACACGATTTTAACAGATGAGCACTGGAAATACTTTCCGTCACAACAATTGTTCTTACTAAAAATTGCAAACTTTTAAGGCAATTGTAGTGAAAAATGTTCATCTTTTGTTCAATGTTTACGGCTGACGAGTTTTTCAGTAAGCCGTTAGTATGCCTTTTGTCTGTTATTATCGTTATTGCCAATGAGATGCTGTCTGAAAAGCAATGCCATTGACACCTTTTAGTCACGGTTTGTATTTTGCAGTAATTTAATCTGATGGAAGACAAGAATAAAACAAATAAAACCATTCTCAACTTTACGACATTTGGAGTTGATTCATGTGTTATGCTTTCGCTCTATCAAGATCACTTTTCTCAATGAAAAATTAAGTCGGTTTTGCCGATATTTTTTCCATGCTATTAAAAAAATTATAAAGATATTACCCACAATCTCATTGGTCAATAGCTGTGTTTAGATGAGACTATAGAACCAAGGCGTTGACATCACACGAAGTTTGATTGGTTATGTAGTCAAATGCGCGTTTTGATTGGCTGGTAGGAAATAGGAGCGTGTATCAAGAAAATCCGTTTCAATCAAGACGTTAACAAAAGAGCATTTTCCTTCTTTTGTCGAATTATCTTTGAGAAATATTTTATAAAAGCAATAAAGGACTTTTTTCCGTGTTTCCATAGGCTCATCTAAACAATCGAAGGAGTTGGGAGAATTCTCGACAGTTATGCAAACCCTCGACTGTGTCTTGGGTTTGCATAAGTGTTTTGAATTCTCCTAACTCTCCCAATTGTTTAGATGAGGCTATTGAAACACGGAAAACTGCCTCTATTGCCGAAATAGATCACAAAAATGACACCATAAAATGTTGGTGCCATCTGTCACGGAGTGTTACACGTTACATTTGCAATCTAGCATTGGAGCAGCTATTCGAAAAAGTAAGAGAATGCCTTTGTCTGCCTTCATCTTAAGTCCGGTTTTCTCGAAGGGATAGTAAAGTGGCTAAATTATCTCACGACAAGGATAATCCTTTGGTTTGAGTCCCGGGACCGTCACGATCATTTTGGAAGCAATTTGTCAATTGACGAACATTGTGAAAGCACGCAAGTACTTTTTTCCGGGAAACGATTTGTCAGACACAGATCACTGTCGAGATATTGAAAGACTCAACCAGCAAGTCTTGTTAGAAAACGATTGAAGAGAAACATTAGTGATTTTTAAAGTATTTACAAGGCGAACGATCCGTGTTGTTCCAAACATGGTCATATAAAAGGCTCGCGACGGTATTCTGTCGTGAAGAGGTTTTTGTTTAGAACGAACTAATCTTGAACACGACTTTGGATTTAAGAAAAAAGGCCACAAGTTATTATTATATTTTTGCTGGATTTTTGAGACCGTCAGTTTCCGTTCTTTCAAAGTGCTAGGTGGTAAAATGTTGG
>BLFO01003992.1:320332-322832 GCA_014634245.1 Montipora cactus
AGTGATTTCTTGCCAATTGAAAGTAAAAGGATATTTTGCTTATTGTAATTTGTTGGATGTGTTCCCAGATATCGATGAGTGTTCAACGGGAAAACATAACTGCAGCCATGTCGCCGTGTGCAACAACACTAGTGGTTCATATAACTGCACTTGTAAGGAGGGATATGTCGGAGATGGACGAAACTGCTCAGGCAAGAATTGAATATATACCATTCAGCTGTTGGGCTTGGAATAATACTTCTTTGTCACTTCAGAGCTAAACAATCAGAACACGTAGAAAAAACCAATTGAGCGAATGCGTGGTGGTATAATTGGTATAATTGCCCATTTTTAGCATATTTTTACCCTAGAAAGGTCACCTAGAAGTTTCGGGAACCTTTTTCTGGTTACAATTTTCGAAAACGTAAGTTTTGATCCCTAAAATTTTCGGGTCACTAGACTTTTAGCTAGGAAATCCGAACAGATGAAATTCTTTTAGGGTATAAAAATATGGCTATGTCCACCATTTAAATACCAAATGCGTTTAACAATAAAATCTTTAAGTGGTTTTCAACTATATTCTCGTTGGGTGCCCCTGTCAGTGAACAGTAGATCCTGCTTTTTATCTTTACTTGACGAGAAGAATTCAGGAGTATTTTTGGGAAGTAATTGCCTTAACTCCTTGAAAAGAGTAATGATAAGGTTGAGGAGAAGACCAAGCAGGATACTCTTCATGACTCTTATCGATTTGCGTCTAATTGCGTGTATTTCTGAACGTATTTGTTTTTATCACTGGTAAGAAGAGACCCATGCAGCTATTAACAAAAAGTAGACGGCTCAGCGTGTACGGTTACGGTTGCGCTCAAAAGGAAGGAAGCGTAAGAGTGGCAGGAGACGATAGTCGAGTGGACTCTACTAGGTTCTTCAGTTGTTAGCAAACCTCCCAAGACTGTGCAACTATTATATGATGTGACTCCCGGGTTCAAACCATTTACTAAAGTCTCTTGCGATTGATCCGAATCTATGATAATCTAGTCAGGGGCCAAAGTTCTATGAGTTCTCTGTCGTCCCCATGTCGTAAACCAATTTTGCTAAAATGATTTAATACAATCGTTTTACTCGCGTAGAAACAATAGAATCAACGTTATATTTCTACATTGGACATCGTTCTTTCTATAAAACCTAGAAATTGATTGAGTCGTAAGCAGAGACTTTTAGATATTGATGTATGCAAAACGTTTCTCTTTACCTTTGACGTCAATGCCGATTGTCACAATACAGACGCCTCGTACAACTGCACACGTAAAGCTGCATACACTGGGGACGGAAAAACTTGTACATGTAACCACCTGTATTTCATACTATTCAGCAATTATTCACCGAAGTAGAGGAAAATATCCGCAGTCAATGAAGCTAGCATGTATTTTAGTATATACCATTCGGCTGCTCGGAGCCGTGCGAATAATAACAGCTTCCTTCCTCAGATCTAACCAATCAGTACAAGTAGAAAGCACCACCTATGTGGTGTGTGGTATATACAAGCAAACAATGATGTTTACCATTTTTAATGCAAGACGAAAAATACCGATGTAATCTTCCCGCATAAATTGTGTTCAGAGAAAGACTAATTAAATTGAAAATAAAATGATATTTTACTAGTTTGTTGGCTGTGTTCCCAGATATCGATGAGTGTTTAACAAGAAAACACAACTGCAGCCATGTCGCCGTGTGCAAGAACACTATTGGTTCATATAACTGCACTTGTAAGGAGGGATATGTTGGGGACGGTCGAAACTGCTCACGCAGGAGAACAGGTGAGAAGAGATCCTTAAGCAGATGCATTTTGTGGTAGTTACAAGGTGCAAGCGACTCCTTTTTACGATAATTATGTTGCAGGTGACCATCCAATCCCAACTCAACAACCCTATGATACTGCCGTGTCATCATTAATGTTATGACAATTTTGTTTGCTCGTATTTCGTTTTTAGATTGTCCTGAAGACTGGAATGCAAATGACAAATATTGCTATAAACTGCTTGCGGATCGACCCACAACACTGACAGATGCTAAAAACAGATGCCGGAGAATGTTAGCGTTAGCAGACCTGCCAATAATTAAATCGGAGCAGGAAAACATCTTTATTACTGGCCTGATGAAAACACAGAGGGGTTTGGTTTGGCTTGGTATGAAGCGAAATGGAAGCAAGTTGTTTTGGTTTGACCGTACATCAGCAGAAAAGGGGAATAACGAAAGTTATAACGCATGGGCCAACCATGAACCGGACCGTGCACCAAATGGCGGGAATTGTGCTTACATATCCTTAGTGCGCAACTCTGATGTTCTAAAGTGGTATGACGGACGGTGCACATACCCCAAATTCGGTAGTGTAACTACAGCTCCTTTTCTCCTTTGTCAAAAAAATCGCGTTTGTAAGATTGACGACTAATTTAACGTGCGTTATTGCCCAGCTGAGGTAGTCGAATGTCTTTTTGTCGTCCTGAGTACTGTATTGAATGTATTA
>BLFO01003992.1:346783-351731 GCA_014634245.1 Montipora cactus
AGCCTTATGGGAAGACTTTTTCCCCGCTGAGGCTTAAGGATACTTTCCTCCTCTACGTAGCGCATTATTCCAATGTTTATTGTCACAGGTTCGTCCTTTTCATTCTTCAACTTCTTATTCTACCTCTTAAGATGTGACAGCCGCTCATCTTTTTTCTTCTTCATGAAGGTATCCAGCTTTGGAACAGATTCCTTGGAAGATGTAGCAGCAGATGTGCCTAAGGAAGTCCCTGAGCATCCAGGTCTGCTGCTATGACTTTTAATCGTTTCGCAGCCCGAGGAATGATCGTCAGAGTTCTGGAACGTAAGATTGCCACATTTTACGCAAAATTTAAAACAGGATTTAACCTCGCTACCGCAATGGCTGCAAAACATTTTATCACCGAAGGCTCGATGAGTTGTCACTCACATGAAGATGTCGCCATGTTGGATGCAGAAAATCCTGGGAATGAGTCCCTTCCAGACTCTCTCTGATAATTACAGAGCAAGTGCCCAGTCCATTGATTTGTGTTTCGCGAAATTGGTTTGTGTTTTGGCAAACTGGTTCGTGTTTTGAGAAATTGATTTTTTTTTTTTTTGCAATCGATTTGTGTTTTGGGAAATTGATTTATGTTTTGGGAAATTGTTTTGTGTTTTGGTAAACTGATTTGTGATTGACCCTTTTGGGCCACCGTACTACATATCACATACAGTCTCACGGAGGTTTACAATTCTTCCTCTGGGGTCACATCGGACGTCAGCCTGTAAATGAGCCCTCGCAGCCGCAATATTTGATATTACCCACCCAACCAGCCCACGCATGTATTCATGTGAAAGGAGGGCAAACCACAACACCGGGGTCTCCTCCCGGCCCCAACTCTTCACAAACAGTGTGCAGGTTATTTAATTTATAACGCCCCTCAGTCTTAATTAACAGGAAGGGTTTTGAGACAGGGCCTACGGTTAACAGTGCTCATCTTAGATACTTGAATGTCTAATCATTTGCAGATGAAATTACGAGGGCAGCACTTCCTACTCAGTTATTTTTAAGACCTTGAAGGGAGATCTCCTGCACGAATGCGCAACCGACTGAGCCGCCGGTCGTTAAACCTGAAAAAAACCAGCAAATGACCTTGGAAAGTTTTTTCCTTTTTTTTTGCTGAGGAACTTGATGAAGAACTCGTAAGACATGGCATCAAACACACAAACAACTGAACAGAAAATGGTGTTAAAAAAAAAAAAAAAAACAGAAAAACTGGAAGCAAACGATGGAAAAATGATAACTGATTAACCAAAAACAAAATCTGCAAATGAAAAACATCCTGGTCATGTGGTTGCCTGCGAAAGGATTGCAGAATGCAGCAAAAGATCCCGCAAAGTAAAAACAAACTCAAGGTCATGTTGCAGCATGCGCAAGAGTTGATTTCCTTCAAGCTGCTACAGTTCATGTCACATGGTTTGCAGCTGATGCTGACAAGCCCAACAAAAACATATCAGGCAAGGAAGCTATCGTTAATAGCGCAGGAAATTCTCAGGCTAAACGGAGCACTCTGATTGGCTGTTTTTCGGCTGAGATTTTACAGTACAGTACATTACCAAAGAAACTGTCCTTTTTCGTAGTTTTCCTATTTCCTGTGAGATTCAAGGTTGAGGGAAAGACAATTTTTTTTTTCAAGTGGAATTATATTTTTTCGTCACAATAGCACAATTATAGCGAGGGGAATTTAGTTTTACATGTAAAAGGTTACCGTTCAAAGTTCGCTGATGGGAGACGAAAAATACGAACATTCACCAAGCGAATTTTACTGCTAGTTTCACTGGAAGTGTCCGATCGCTCAAAGAAGGAATGTCATATAAGTAGTATACCTCGCTACAGTTTTTAGCCAACCAGAAGGTCGGATTTAGAATTACATCACAAAAATTGACCATTCAGAGCCATGTTGTTTTGGCGGGAAGCGGCAAATGTAAATGTAAATGTAAATGTAAATGCTCTGTTTACGGTGGAGGTGCACTTAGCTATCAACCTACTTCACAGACACCCCACTTTTTAATAACGATTTGTCTCGCTGAAGTTGTTGTCAGCCACCTTTTTTCCCTGGAAAACGTTTGACGTGTATTTTTTTTTTAAATCAGTGTTGTTTTGAATTTTCCTATTCAACCTTGTTCTGCTTGTCCCAGTCAGATTTTAGCTTTCTGAACTTTGACAACACAGGTAACACTATATTATGCAACGAACCGAAAACAGTTGACACCAAGCAATCAAGATTTCGTGTGAAATAATTGTTGGGTTCACATTAGACCACTAAGTCTGACTTAGTAATCTCTTAAGTCGACTTAGTGAAAATGACAGGCGTGAACCGCTAAGTCACAGAAGCGTGATTTCTGTCTTAGTGTCGGCAAACTCAAACGACCTAAGCAGTTCTTAAGTCTGTTTCAAACATGACTTAAGGCTGACTTAAGAAACCTGATGGCAAAAAAATAACAAAATCGAGGGTTTTATCAGATAGAGATTCCTGCGTTAGGCGTCAAAAGCAAAGAAATCACGACACAGTTTCATCTCACGAACAAAATTAACTCAAGATGCATCGCCGAGAGGACGAAACGTTAGAACGCCCAAAAGTAGGGCGGTCGGAAAAAGCAGGCTTTCACACTCTTGGACAAAATCTTCCATCATTCTTTCACGAAGGAACATACGATTTTGTAAGGTTTTTTGGCTGATCAACCTTTGTAAATTTAATAAACAGACAACAGTCGCAATTACAGCGATTTTACGGCTTCTCAGTCTCACTTTGACCTCAAAAATGACTTCTTCGCTAAAATGGATCGTGACTACCTCACCACATTTATGATGTTAGTTACCTTATCTGTTATCTGTATCGTTAATGATGACAGCTTTGCACGCAAAGAATTTGTCTTCTAGATATGTCTGAACGCTTAAGCGGACTTAGGGTGACTTGGCTTGACTTAGGCTAAACCAGACTTAGTGCCTAGTGTGAACCCAATAAATTTTGAACTTGCCCTTAAGATGCTTCAGATTACAAGATCAGATTATCAAGTGCTACTCTTTCAAAGGGAATACAATGCAAGCAATGTGCCATGGAATGCAATTTACAAACGCCATACCCGTAAGTTAGTTTCCCGAACAACGCAAACAACACCATTTCCTCAATTGAGGAGAACAACGAACACTCTTCGCAACAATTCACTTAAACTGCTTTCCGATTTACGTATGAAGAATACTAATATACTACGTTGTGTAAAATAATTTTGAACTTGAACATGGGATGCTTTAATAGACTTAGATTAACAATTGCTTCTCTTTTGAACGGTGTCATGGAATGTAATCCAAGAACATTACACTTGTTACTCAAGTTACTCTTTGCGTATTTTAAATGCCCAACAGAGATTATTTTTGGCGCACTCCTTTGAGTGCCCTTTGGCGCCCTCGTTTGTAGCAAAAACCACCGGTTTAAAGACCACTTCACTGGGATGAAGGATTTATTTTGCAGGAAGATGCTTCCAGTAGAGGCCTTGGAGCAATTTGCGTTAAAAAGCAAGGATGGTGAAGAAAATCCAATCGCGTTTGCCAGCAGGAAGTTACAGCCCAGAGAGGGAAACTTAGTACCACAGAAAAAAAGTGTTTAGGGCCTGCGTGGGCTGTTGAGACACTTTGGCAGAACTTTTATCTTGCAAACTGCTCACAACCCCTTAACGTGGCTGAACCAAGTGCGAAACAAGAGAAGGAAACTTTTTCGTTGGAGTATAACACTGCAAAAAAATGCGATATGGCAATTAAACATAAGAGCGGCAAAAAAAAAACAGCAACATGGATGCCCTCCAGTGGAGTCTAAGCTTGCTTTCGTTTTCTACCCCCATATGCCTACTATACTCTTTTTTTTAATTTCCACTTTTGTCTTTTGCAACCCTAAAAATATACTTGGAAAGGGGGAAACTGTTATAAAATTCTAGTTTAGCTCTTCCACGATTTCGCCTTTCTTTGTATGCAAAGTGTTTTTTTTTTTGTATTAGTGTTCATTCCTTCATAGCTTGCTTCTGTTTTTCCCACAGTTCTAACGATGAAACATTGTTAAACTAGTTAGGAGCAAAGCAATTATCGCTAGTCCGTTAGTAATATTGTATTCAGAGTAAGTTCATTGTGTTATTGATTTCAATGGTTTCAATGTATTTAACTAACTATTATTTTACCCTTGACTACATTTCGTAGAGGAATCGTTCTTAATTGCACGAACGCATTGCTGTGATAATTTCCTATGGGAAAATAAGTAAATAGTAAAAAAAAGAAACCCCAGACATTACGAGTAATTATGAACTAAGATATTTAGAATATTTACAGTGAATTTGATTACAATTCACTTGAATTCAGTTCCTTCAAACTTCTTGCATATTTGCCGCCCTAGGAACAAGCTCCTAAATAGTTTTGCTTTCAACGTATATTTCATTTAACTCTCTTCTTGCTCGCGTCAAAGTTTCCTCTATTATTACTCTACCAGTTTTGCTTTCTCAATGTCTAGATATTCTTGCAGACTGTGCATTTAATTTGATCCCTGCTGACAAAACCACTAATTATTATGCCATGAATACAACCGCTTACAGCAAGTTGATTAAGGAAAATGTAACCAAAACCTACAAAAGGTTGTAGAAAAATTAAATGCACAGTCTGTAAGAATAGCTGATTATCTTAACCTGGATGACCGCATTGAGAAGCTAGCCGAAAAAGAAGCATTTATCACTTTGAAAGACCACAAACCTGCATTTCACGACCACCCAACCTGCTGCTTAGTCAACCCGGCCCATCCAAACCCGAAATCGGCGTGATAAGTAAACACATCCTTGATGACATCAACACCACCATCATCAATAAAACAAAGATCAACCAGTGGAAAAATACGTCCAGCGTACTAAAATGGTTCAACAACTTACAGCACAAAGAATCACTATCTTTTATTTGT
>BLFO01003992.1:355004-357504 GCA_014634245.1 Montipora cactus
GCTGCTATGACTTTTAATCGTTTCGCAGCCCGAGGAATGATCGTCAGAGTTCTGAAACGTAGGATTGCCACATTTTACGCAGAATTTAAAACAGGATTTAACCTCGCTACCGCAATGGCTGCAAAACATTTTATCAGCGAAGGCTCGATGAGTTGTCACTCACATGAAGATGTCGCCATGTTGGATGCGGGAAAATCCTGGGAATGAGTCCCTTCCAGACTCTCTCTGATAATCACAGAGCAAGTGCCCAGTCCATTGATTTGTGTTTCGCGAAATTGGTTTGTGTTTTGGCAAACTGGTTCGTGTTTTGAGAAATTGATTTTTTTTTTTTTTTTGCAATCGATTTATGTTTTGGGAAATTGTATTGTGTTTTGGTAAACTGACTTGTGATTGACCCTTTGATTGTTTTGTGTTTTGGTAAACTGATTTGTGATTGACCCTTTTGGGCCACCGTACTACATATCACATACAGTCTCACGGAGGTTTACAATTCTTCCTCTGGGGTCACATCGGACGTCAGCCTGTAAATGAGCCCTGGCAGCCGCAATATTTGATATTACCCACCCACCCAGCCCACGCATGTATTCATGTGAAAGGAGGGCAAACCAAAACACCGGGGTCTCCTCCCGGCCCCAACTCTTCACAAACAGTGTGCAGGTTATTTACTTTATAACGCCCTTCAGTCTTAATTAACAGGAAGGGTTTTGAGACAGGGCCTACGGTTAACAGTGCTCATCTTAGATACTTGAATGTCTAATCATTTGCCGATGAAATTACGAGGGCAGCACTTTCTACTCAGTTATTTTTAAGACCTTGAAGGGCGATCTCCTGCACGAATGCGCAACCGACTGACCTTTTCCGTAGTTTTCCTCTCTCCTGTGAGATTCAAGGTTGAGGGAAATACAATTTTTTTTTTCAAGTGGAATTATATTTTTTCGTCACAATAGCACAATTATAGCGAGGGGAATTTAAGTTTACATGTAAAAGGTTACCGTTCAAAGTTCGCTGATGGGAGACGAAAAATACGAACATTCACCAAGCGAATTTTACTGCTAATTTTACCGGAAGTGTCTGATCGCTCAAAGAAAGAATGTCATATAAGTAGTATACCTCGCTACAGTTCTTAGCCAATCAGAAGGTCGGATTTAGAATTACATTACAAAAATTGACCATTCAGAGCCATGTTGTTTTGGCGGGAAGCGGCAAATGTAAATGTAAATGTAAATGTAAATGCTCTGTTTACGGTGGAGGTGTACTTAGCTATCAACCTACTTCACAGACACCCCACTTTTTAATAACGATTTGTCTCGCTGAAGTTGTTGTCAGCCACCTTTTTTTTTTTAAATCAGTGTTGTTTTGAATTTTCCTATTCAACCTTGTTCTGCTTGTCCCAGTCAGATTTTAGCTTTCTGAACTTTGACAACACAGGTAACACTATATTATGCAACGAACCGAAAACAGTTGACACCAAGCAATCAAGATTTCGTGTGAAATAATTGTTGGGTTCACATTAAACCACTAAGTCTGACTTAGTAATCTCTTAAGTCGACTTCGTGAAAATGACAGGCGTGAACCGCTAAGTCACAGAAGCGTGATTTCTGTCTTAGTGTCGGCAAACTCAAACGACCTAAGCAGTTCTTAAGTCTGTTTCAAACATGACTTAAGGCTGACTTAAGAAACCTGATGGCAAAAAAATTTCAAAATCGAGGGTTTTATCAGATAGAGATTCCCGCGTTAGGCGTCAAAAGCAAAGAAATCACGACACAGTTTCATCTCAAGAACACAATTAACTCAAGATGCATCGCCGAGAGGACGAAACGTTAGAACGCCCAAAAGTAGGGCGGTCGGAAAAAGCAGGCTTTCACACTCTTGGACAAAATCTTCTATCATTCTTTCACGAAGGAACATAAGATTTTGTAAGGTTTTTTGGCTGATAAACCTTTGTAAATTTAATAAACAGATAACAGTCGCAATTACAGCGATTTTAAGGCTTCTCGGTCTCATTTAGACCTCAAAAATGACTTCTTCGCTAAAATGGATCGTGACTACCTCACCACATTTATGATGTTAGTTACCTTATCTGTTATTTGTATCGTTAATGATGACAGCTTTGCACGCAAAGAATTTGTCTTAGATATGGCTGAACGCTTAAGCGGACTTAGGGTGACTCGGCTTGACTTAGGCTAATGAATGAAGGGGTAGTTTCTAAAGAAACTGTGGTGCTGCGTCGGTCTGACGAAGGGCTAACGCTCGAAACGTCAGCTTTTAGAATCTCTGTACGGTGGTCAATTTACATTATCAACTCCGTTGATAAACCAAATTTTTGACTTAGGCTAAGACAGACTTAGTGCCTAGTGTGAACCCAATAAATTTTGAACTTGCCCTTAAGATGCTTCAGATTACAAGATCAGATTATCAAGTGCTACTCTTTCAAAGGGAATACAATGCAAGCAATGTGCCATGGAATGCAATCTACAAACGCCATACCCGTAACTTAGTT
>BLFO01003992.1:362504-366143 GCA_014634245.1 Montipora cactus
GAGACACGCTTTTTGTGGAATGTTTTTGAGGCCGTTCAAAAAACTCACCGCACGTGTTTTATTGGGTCCAAAAACATTCGGCATCGTGTTTTTAAACCCCGATAAAACACTGCTGCTCGTTTTTAATCATTACTTAAGACTGCCGATAATTTTTGTAATAATATCTGCTTCTGACTTCACCTTGTTAACAGGCCTTCGATTAGCGCTCTTTCTAGGTAATTTTGCGTCTGGTGGCTGATTCTCGAGGAGATCCTTTCGGCGATTTTTATTTTTAGTCATTCTAGTCTTCGCTGATTTCTTATTGTTACGTAACGTCAGTATTTTGTTATTCACGCCCAACGATGTTCTGTGTTTCCGAGGCATCATTTTCTTCTGGTGTGTCTTGCTGACCTCCTTATCTGGTGATTTCTCTTTCTCGGACGTTGGTCCGAACATGTTTGCCGACCGTATATCCGGCTCCTAGGCCCAAAATTGTTCTCCAATGATTAGAACAGTCAAACTCGAATAAAGTTGAACCAACAAAACTGTGATTTTCACCGTTTTTAATGACGGGGACCACAAGGTTTTCAGGTAAAAGGCGCGCCCGCGGTGATACAATGTGAGGGCTTTCTTAGCAGTTTTTAGGACAATAAACGTGCCAAATGAAGGTAAAATAAGTGAAGAATACTATGGTAGTTTTAATATGTGCACCTTTTCCATAATGCAGAGGATCTTGAAGAAAATTGGTGATGCATGGCCTTGAATGGAATTCAGGATGATCACAGGTGTCATTAAGGTGATGATCACAGGTGTCATTAAATTAAATCCTAATTCGATCCTTGAAGAAACATTTCTTTTTACCTGTAAAGTTCTTTTTGTTAATGGAACTACCTACAAATCTACTCTAACAATACGCCCAAACGATTTCCTTTACAAATGTCTAAACTTTGAAATCCTCTAAAAAAAATAAAAATAATAGAGATAACGGTATTTTTTATGTCATAAAACCTGCACTGAGAAGTTTTATTTTATATAAGAAAAATATATCTTAAAATTAATGGTGTAAAGGGGGTGGAATTTATGTTTACGAGCGATGTAACTCAAGTTAAGTTAATTTATGAGCATTTGTCCATTGAAAATGCCGACAGAATTGCTAGTCCTATAAGTCTTTAGGCCTCGTTATAGCCCATTTTATTGTTTGTACCTGGCATAGATCTCCGGTTACGCCTGTGCGCCTTTTGATGAGTTCGAAGCACTAGTGGGAAAAATCGATACGGAAAATAAGGATTTCACGTGGACGATCTTATGTAATGTTTAAAAACGAGTTTCATTGTTTTATCAGGTTTAAAAACACGACGCGTAGCCGAGTGTTTTTAGACCTGATAAAACATGCGCTGCATTTTTTTTTCAACGGCTTCAAAAATATCACACAAAAAGCGTGTCCCTTGAGAGTCCGAACAAAGGTTGAAATTGTGAGGGGAAGATATTACCATACAAGAACAACAAGTGAACCTTCTAAGCAGCATCTTTGTTGCATTCGATGATTGAAGAAGGTTTGTTAAAAATGCTGTGTAAGAGAAAGTTCAGAGAATAGACCTTTTTTTACCGATACAGCGGCCATTTTGATTTGGTTATCGGATGCCCAGGGGGCAAATACATATTAATTTGCCCCCTGAGCATCCCATAATGTTTTTCGAAACAATAGAAATCAAAATGGCCGCCGTACCTGCAAAAAGGTCTATTGAAAACTGCCGATGAAGAAAAAGCCCTGTTGCAAAAATCCTTCCCAAAATCAACACGCTATGTCACAAATTGGCCTTTTAATATTTTGGCACGGAGGTAAACTGAAAGAATCAACAAGCAAGCAGCTATCTAGGAGGAAGGGTTTGACGTAGAACGGGACAAAATCCAAAGTCTAGATACGAACATTTTAAACATGACGGCAAAGTCGTTGATTTTTTTGGTTGAGAAAATTTGTTGAAGAAGTTTGGAAGGAGGATGGGTAAAAGTATGGGCCCAGAAGCTGGTAATGGCTGAGATTTCGGTGAAAATGATTAGGATTATTTCATAAGGATCGGAAATGATCTTTATATCAGATGACTAGTGATCATTTGAGAATAAGCGACAATTGCATTGTCTGCACAGTCAGCCCCGCACTCCCCTGGGACTGAAATCAGTGCCGCCACCGTGATTTTCAGAATGATCATAGATTACTAAGTATAAAGTTTCATACACGTGACGTTTTATCGATGTTTTGATAGGCTGTTGGACTCGTGAATTACTCGTGAGTTCTTAAAGCCGTTTTACTCAAACATATATTTGATATTTATAGACCATTTTACGGATACGGAAGCAACTTTGAAATCCATTGTTTCAAATAGCTATTATGGAATTCGAAGGGGGCGCAAATGCATAATAACCCAGCTAATCGGAGAACCGACGAGAGTTGTTATTAACTCTTGCTCTCAGATCGGCCTCTGTGTTGCGATTCGACCACTAGAATTGCAATGTGCAGAGTAATCCATCTTTGTATTAGCGATGGTGCTCTATTTTTTTGTAACGCATAAGGCGCACCACGAACACTTTGCTGTCAGACTAATCAAAACTTGTCAAATGAGAAATTTTCATACCTACAGCACAAACTATGGTCAGATTTCGTCTTGTCAGCGGTGTAATATTCAAGACTCTAAAACGAGCCTTTTACACCACTGACCATGGCATTTGCATACAAAAGCCCCATAATTATGGTGTTGACTGAAATAGCCTTAAATGTTTTAAATCTTAATGTTTGTCTTTATGGCCGAAGTCCAAGATGCAGCACTGATCTCTGATGATCACTTGTCAAATGCTGCACCAACCACTTGTGGCGTCCCTCAGGGCAGCAACGTTGGTGCACTTACATAATTCTTAGTTTGTATTTTCGATCTTCCCAATATCCTGATCACAGTCACCTCGAGGAGGGTGTTTCTCGTTGATTGTAACATAACCTTTGCTGCCAGTACATTGCTAGTTTTACCGTGCTTGGTCTACTGTAGCCCTGTTTGGGATAAACTCCACCTACCCCTGAGATATAAACTCCAAAACTCCAGGTTAGGGCTGCAATGATTATCACTAGATACTACTTCCTTTTAAATTGGCTCCATTGGGACAACCTCACTGTAGCTTAACGCGACACTAATCTTCACAATAATTCAAGGGTTATCCCCTACGTACCTGCGTGTTGTGTTTCAAGTTGCTTAGGGTCCACATTTACACACTAATCCGATCTTTCCTCTAGTACGCCTGTGCGGTATTCGCTACCGTTTCCAAATATTTATCTAATGCTATGGGAAACATCCAGAAACCTGCGCTAGGAATCATAGCACCAAGTGCATCTTATGAACAAGCCCTATACATATCTGGTTTGACCTCTCTAAGGAATCGAAGGGGCGCCACTTGTAAGAGATTTGTTTCTTAAACGAATTTGATTAGATTTCATTTGATTTAGCATCCCAGTTAATGTGCGGGGGTTTTAAGTGCCGGGAAATTCACAGTCTTCATAACAACTGTCAGTCGGGTTCTTCCACGGCAATCTTGCAAAACAGCGTTCTACAACAAGTTGCAAAAATAGTGGAGACACTTCACCTTTTTCGGGTGTTATAAATTTACCTATTACCACGC
>BLFO01003992.1:366178-383678 GCA_014634245.1 Montipora cactus
CCCCCTCCTTATTAGTGTTTCTAGCAAGACACAATAATTGTTACACACTTAAACAGTCACCATCGAAATGGGGAGAGGGGAAGGGAAGCGGGAAAGGTTTAATTTTTAAATTCAGCGGGTAGTGGAAGCTAAAACGGTGAAACCTGAAAGTTGTCTGAGTTGGTTGTCACTGTATTGCCATACTGTCACTTTGTTTATTGGTACGGGAAGGCGTATATCTTTTGCGAAAAATCGATGCCACCGTATGTCAATAATGAATATCCTTTCGTGTTTGGTACAAGGTGCTTTTCACTTTGCGTGCCAACTTCTGAAATGTTTCAGAGCTTATACGATATCTAACGATTGTTTCTTTAGTTTCTACTTTTCTACGTTGAAAAATTTCCCTATAGGATTCAAATCCGGACTGGCAAAATTATTACAATCAATGAGAGATCAAGTTGAAAAAATAGTCACTGTGGAGACACTTCATCTTTTTGGGGCGTTTTAAATTTACCTATTACCTCTCACACTGCTTTTGACCAGCTAATTTCCGATTTTAGAGATCACGTTCTTTCTTTTTCTTTTCTTTAAAGCTTCTGGTAAAATGATCTTCACATCACCGTACAATGGGAAACCTATTTCTGGCACAATTGGATCTAATGTTACATTCACATGGAGCTTTTCTGGTGGAGTTGACACGATTACTTGGGGACTAAAAAATCCAAGTGGAACCATTTTGGTAGTTCTCGACCCTTATGGTGGAGTATTACGTAAAGCTCCACCCTCTTACAGCCAACGTGTTAGTGGAGTCTTTGTTGGCCATGCCCTCTCTGGTCAGGCCATATTTACCATCAGTGGCATAGGACAGGCAGATGATAGAATTTATACCTGCCAGCTTTTGAAATATAAGAATTATAATATTGTCACAAAAGACGACCATGTGAAATTGAGTGTGGAAAATTAGTTCGGTTGTACACTAATGACATTTCCATAATGCAGCTGATTTTGTCAATTACAGTTTAATATTCCTGTCCCTGTGTTTATAAGTTGACATGTGGGTTGAGTCTATAAGAAAAAAACGTGACCCATAGTTTACGTGTAATTAATACATGTTCCCATATAAAAGAGCATACTGTTTAGCAGTAATAACTACATGACCAACACAATTATTGTACAGTTGAAGGTTTATCCCACTCACACTGACGTCTCTCGGATGATTCTTTTTCCACATGTCACATTCCACAGGTCTCCCACGAAATAATACTCATGGGCAGGGATATCTTGAAATTAGTTAGAGTGAATGTAGTAAAATTAGAAACTATCCTAATGTGTAACAAAGCCGTTATTCCAGTATGTCCATTTTTAATAAAGTCCACTACTTCTCGGAATCCCTGTTGTGATGTTTCTTTGTGTGAGACTTGAATTGTGGAAAACATATTGTTCCTTCATAACTGCAATGAGCCTTATAAACGAAGAAAAATGTCAGTTATAGCTGTAGCTGTAGCTTGAAAGTCCTTGTCCGAAATTGTTTGAGTCTTGCTTGGCTTCAACTACTGTATCACCTACAAAATTAATGCAAAAAAGATTGCCTGGGTATTGTCTTTTTTTCCTATTTCTATATTCCTTCTTCAGGCCTGTCCATAAGTGCAACGGTGTGGGACAGTGACAACAATGGTTTTAATGCTATTTTCTTAATTTTTTTTTCAGGGGATGGTCAACAAAAAGTAACTTAATCTGACTAACCTAAAGGCTTAGCAAACAGGTTGACTAAGATTGCAACCATGAGAACATCGTCGTATATCAAATCTGTATGAAAATGTTTGTATTGGCCTGTTCCCATAAGTATGGTATCGGCAGATGCCCCCGAAAATAGCGAAGTCCCTACAAAAGCTGTGTATTGGTCTGTTCCCACAAGTAGGGTATTACCAGATGTCCTCACAAGCATTAAACTTGACTTTTTGTCACGTCCTCACAACTAAGTCCCCGCGAAAAAAAGTTAAAGATTTTACAACATTTGAAGAGATTTATCAAGAGATGAGACATCAAGCAACAATCATACTAAATATTGTTTGGATAACTGCAAAAGAAGACGTAGTCGTCTTGGGAAACATATGGCCCACAAGTAGCAAGGGGCGCGTATGATTGTGTGTGTGTGTATCTGTGTTTTCCTGCCCCAAAACGGAATATTCTGGTGATGAGGACCTTTGATAATGAGCCAACCTTAGGAAAGATTGAGGAATTTAATCTGAAGTTACATACATTGATCAAAACCTTGAAGGTCTTTTAGTTCTCTCTGATCCCTGTTTAACTTGAGGTACAGGGTACAGGTAAGCAGTGACAAACGTGCTCCAGTTGTAATTAAAGTGCAGTTCCCATGGCCTGCTCCCGTCTGACCTCGTAGCTCAGTCGGTAGAGCGGCGAAGATCTAACCCGAAGGTCGTGGGTTCAATTCAAACCCTGGTCAGAGTTTTTCTCTGTCCTTGTGTGGGCCAATTTCCATCAGTAGGGCTAACGCTCACATGGTTTATACGGGATAGAAATCTAGTACTTCACATTACACTCTATTCAGTGAACTCTGTTTAAAAATATAAGTGCTACACGGCCAACGTTTGTATAAACGTAACCTGTCCTTGTACTTGTACATGTTCATTGCCGTGTTTTAGAAACTACTGTATACTAGGAGTTGAAGTCAAAGACATTCCTGTGATCTTGTCATTTAGTTGCTTGTTGCGATTCTTCAATGTTAAATTACAAGAAAAACTTATAGCCGTAAAAATAAGCATGCCTTTACCCATTCCGTAAAAAATGGCGCAAAGATGCGTTATTTATATGCGTTTCCGCGGTCCGCGTAGAAGCGCTAACACACGCCTTTTATATTATGCTTGTCATGGTGCCTTCTCGGGTCCCGCAAAGAAGCCCACAAGTGAGGCTTTAGTTTCTAAACCTTTGTGCTTAATCTTGTTTGTGACTGTAAAACACAAAATTCTTGCTTTACGATGAGCATCGAAACGCGTGATTGAGTAATAAAGTCGCGTTTCATTCTCCGATTTTCGGAATGACGCGAAGTGTCATGGCTCCGTAAATTCCACGAAACGAAAGGATCGCGATGACCTAAACGATTACTGCCAAATTCCGTTATCTCAGTTTGAAAGAATAACTTGCGACCTACCTAACCGAGCATAATATAATATGTAAATGCAAATCAGATTTCCCGTTCTATTTATTCCGCCGCCACGGCTCTTTGGGCTATGGATACTTTGGCTTACAGCATTGACTAAGGAAAAATAAACCCCCTTTTTTTTTTCTTGGTCGAGTAATCAAGAGATCCTTTTATCAAAATTAAATAATTGTGACACATCTTACAATTGGTTTAAGTCGTATTTAGACGACCGCAGTCCAAAATGTTCCCCACGGGTGCTCCGCTAATGGATCTATGCATAAATGATCTACTAAATCATTTAACGAATTGTGGATATACAAAGATGATACTTATCTAACATACACGGGTGACGATTTTGGGACATTGAATCAAGTCTTCATCATGATTGAGAAAATGTTAAAAATCGGTGCTTACCTGAATATTACAAAAACCGGATTTATGTTGATTGGGTCAAGGCAGAGGTTGTATACTCCTACCAAATGGGTTGTGAATACTGAATTTCTTCACTATTACGGCATTAATTGAAATAGATGATCGGTCATAGAGCTTAGCTATCCCTTGGTGTCATACGTTTATTAGAAATTATTGCGCACTCTGTGTCGCTTATTTGTGTGATACAGGAATCTCAAGCCACAAGGTTCATTACATGTCTAAACTAATCGATGTTTTGCTTATGGAAGCATAGTTAATCCATAGAGATGGCTGTGAAACTCAACAAGTCTTTGTGTTTCATGGCGTTGTCTGAATTTTTGGCCTTGACGTTTCACAAAAGAAACCTTGTTTTTTTTTTTTGGCAAAAGATAACCAATCAAATCTTTCACTTGATATACCATCCGCAACTAATTTGCGATGGCCTAGGAAGCAAAAATGTAAGAAAGGAAAGGAAAGGAACTTTATTTAAGTGTCTAGTCGTTCTAGCGCTGGAGCACTAATTGGGGACACTATAAACTGAAATTAACGATAAAAGCAAATCAAGTCAAGGGTTGGTTTTTGAGGAGAGTTTAATTATGAAAGTAAATCAAGTCAAATGTTGGTTTTTGAGGAGAGGGGAAACCGGAGTGCCCGGAGAAAACCTCTCGGTGCAGAGTAGAGAACCAACAAACCTTCCTTAAAGCAAACCTTCCTTCAAGCAACGATCTAAAGAAACACCGTATCCAACGAACTCTTAGGGACAATTTCAATACTATAATTCTCAAGCCTGATAAAGGTAATGGAGTAGTTATTTTAGATCGCAACATTTATTTAGATTCCTGTTTTGATATACTCAATGACAAATCTAAATTTAAAGTATTAGACAAAGATCCCACTTTATTAAGAGAAGGGAGACTTAAACGTTTCATTACTCTACTTAAGAGAAATCATTCTAATGATAATGATACCTATACTAAGATTTTTCCCAAGGCTCACAACCAGCAAAATTTTATGGCCTTCCTAAATTACATAAGAAACGTAAAAATCACAATCAACCACCTCTTAGACCTATTGTTTCTTCTATTGGAGCTTATAATTATAATTTAGCTAAGTATTTAAGTTCTCTAATTGCTCCACTTCTGCCTTGTAAGTATTCGGTAAAAGATTCATTCTCTTTTGTTAAAGAGCTCAGGAGTTTCGATTTTAACAACAAGTTTCTCATTTCCTTCGATGTTGAAAGTTTATTTACCAATATTCCGTTAAATGAAACTATTGATATTGCCGTTGATCTTATTTTCGAGCATGACTCTCAATTTCCGATAAAAAATCCGACCTTAAGAAATTGTTCTCATTCGCTACAGCCGAGACTCATTTTCTTTTTAATGGCAGATTTTATGATCAAGTTGATGGGGTAGCGATGGGCTCTCCACTAGCACCCATCCTAGCTAATCTTTTTCTTGGTTTCCACGAGGAAACGTGGCTAAATAATTTCAACCATTCGAATCACCCTCTACTCTATAGGTGTTATGTTGACGACCACCTTCTGTGTCTTTCACAACGAACAGGACGCTATGTCATTTTTTGATTACATCAATTCACGGCACCCTAAAATCAAATTCACTTTTGACAAAGAGAATGATGGCAAACTCTCCTTTCTTGACATACTTGTTGACAACTCTTCGCGTGATTGTGTTTTTTCAGTTTTTCATAAAAAAACTTACACTGGTCTCTTAACTAATTTCTTTAGTTTTACTCCATCATGCTCTAAAATTGGCGTTATCCAAACTCTTATCGACCGAATCTATAAAATCAACAACACCTCCTCCGGCCTTCAAAACGATCTTAATAAACTTTCTGACACCTTGAAACGTAATTCATTTCCCTCGCACATTATTGACAGAACTTTCAAGCGGTATCTTGACGGGTCTTTTTCTCCAAAAAGCCGGAACACTAATGATGACAATAATACACGTTATTTTAAACTCCCTTTTGTCGGCCGTTATTCCAAAATAGCGAAACTTAAACTCCGACAACTTGCTAAGCGCTTTTGCAAATCTGACCTAACTATCAAATTAGTTTTCACTTCATTCAAAATTAAAGATCGTACTCCTGTTGCTCTAAAATCCATGGTAGTTTACCAATTTTCTTGTGCGGTTTGTAATTCCCGTTATATTGGCGAAACTAGTAAAGGAACACACGGAAAGCGATAAAAACTCGCATATTTTTTGGCATTTCAACACATCTCCTTTATGTAAGAGCAAATACTCCCCTTCGTGCTTTAGTGTTCTGGATTCTGCCAGCAACTCAATTGATTTAAAACTCAAAGAAGCTTTTTTATATAAATAAGATCAAACCGGAACTTAACAAACAATTGCAGCATTACAACACTTTTCTCACGTTTTAGTTTACACCGTGGTGTCACGCTGTAAATAGTACCCGCTTTTGTATTACGTCATGTTGTAATAATTTTTTCATCTACCCGTAGACTTTATAACTGTTCACACTTAGGAACTCATTAAACTGATGATGGCATAAGCGTGCCGAAACATGTCTTTTAAAAAAGTTGTCTGTTTCCTACAGTATTTATCATAGTTGCTACTATTGCGACCTTATGGAAAAATCAATGAATAGCTAGAATATGTCTTCATAAACTATGTAAAGTATAATAAAGACACCTGTCATTTCTCTTGCTAGCAATTTTCCTATGTTTTATCACCAAAGTCCAGAATATATTTTGTGTTGTTAAGATGTTTCTTTTGATCAGCTAACTTCCGATTTTAGTGATCACATCACTTATTCCTATTTCATTCCGATTTTAGTGATCATCATTCATTCAGCTTCTGGTCAAATGATCTTCACATTACCATACAATGGGCAAGGCATTTCGGGTACAGTTGGATCTTCTGTAAACTTCACTTGGACCTTTTCTGGTGGAATTAAAAAGGTTACTTGAGGACTAAAAGGCCAAGACTACCTTGGACAAATTCAACCTAAGTTAGTGATCATTGTCACCTCTGATGGTTCAGTATCAGCTCAAGCTCCACCCCCTTACACCCAACGAGTGAGTGGAGTCTTTGTTGGTGATGCATCGTCTGGTACCGGTCAGGCTATATTTACCCTCAGTGCCATTAAAAGGACAGATCAAGTAGCTTCGGAAAACTGAAAATTATTATGCGGTCACAATAGTCGACCATGTGCAATTGAGTGTGGTCTGACATTTCCATAGTTCAGTTGATTTTGTTAATTACAGTTTAATTAATATTCCTCTCGCTGTCTTTATGAGTCTCTAGGGTAAAAAAATAAGTGGTCCATAGGGTATGTGTAGATCGATAGTGGTTCCATTAATACATGTTTCCATACAAAAGAGCATACTGTATAGCAGTAATAATTACATAACCAACTCAATTATTGCGCATTTGATTTAAGGTTCATCCCACTCCCATTGATGTCTATCACATGATTTTTTTTCCAAATCTCATATTCAAAAGGTCTCCAGCGAAACATCACTAATAGGACAAGGATATCATGAAATTACTAAGCGTACAAGTAGTAAAATTAGAAACTCTCCTGATGTGTAATACAGCAGTAATTCTAGCATGTCCATGTTCAATAAAGCACACTACTTCTCAGAATGTTGCGATGTTTTTTTTTTTTATTTTCGGATGTTTTCCTGCTCCAAAACATAATAATCTGGCGATGGTGACCTTCCATAATGGGCTAAGCTTAGGAAAGATTGAGGAATTGAATCTGAAGTTATATACATATATCACGACCTTGAACGTCTCTAGTTTCCTCAGATCCTCGAGAACAAGAAACTCTTCCTGTTTACCTTGTAGTAAGGAATAACAAACGTGCTCCAATCGTAAGTAAAGGAACCTTTACTTGTCATAAAAAGTGGGGCACATTGCTGATGTTTGTACGCGTAAATTTAAATTTCACCTTGATGTTCTTACTCTACTGAATGTATTTGCCTTTTCCATTTATAGCTCAAGTTTAGAGCTCGTCTTTGTCAGCTGTCTTTTTTAAGATCACCGCTGTTCAGCCACTGGTTTTCGCTTGGATCGCAGGTTCAAGCCTGGTTAACTACTAAACATGTTTGCGCGCTTTCTGTGGCCTGACACGACTATATGGCCGTACTACGTCAACTAAAGCTCTTAACAGCCAACGTTTTTCTTGATCAAGTGTCAAATGGTTTGTAATTTCTTTTTTGCCTGCGTTTTTGCCAGTTTCAATCCAGGTTTGACATAGATAGCTATGGACAGGACCACACTGGTGGCTACGCAGTTCTTCAACTCAAGCATCGGAGCTATAAGTATGTTTATATGCTTTTTGGCATATCTTTAGAAGATTTTTAATTTTGATAAGGTTGCATGATGGCTGGACGACCTTTGACAGAAGAACAGAAACGTAAGAAAACAGAAAGAATGAGAACGACAAAACAGTATCCATCAAATCGTTTGTTATTTTACGGATGGGTTATTTCAAGTGGATTCGTTCTTTTAAAAAGTGGTTTAATCGTTTTTTTCCCCCCTTTGTTCAGGAATGAAGCTCGAATTCGTATTCTCAAAAATAATAATCATCTGTACTCTTACAAATGATTGATTTGTTTGTTTGTTTTGATCTGAAATGTGAGCGAACAAGTGTTTTATTTACTCCGTTTGCCTACACTGTAACTGTTTTTTGATGTTCCTCGAAAGGGACAAGATATTTTGCCCTTATGTTTTATAAACTCGTAATCGCAATAAGTTTTCGTGAAATTAAGGAGAAATATCACTAGCTTGTGTTTTCAGAAGTTTGTTTTAATCACGCACATGTTATTTGTTGGAGGTCTTGTTTGAAGTTCGTCTTTTTTTGGTTGCCGTATTTTGGCAATTCTTGTTCCAAACAGTACAGGCCTGTTTTAATGAGAAAAAATCAAAGCGTTGGGGATATAGTAGTGGAGACGTTTCAAACAAAAGAAAACGTTTTTCAGTGAAGAAACCTGCCCCTAAAAGGACTAAACCAGAGAAGATGGCAAAAACACTTGAACTACTTCAAACTACGATCGAAAATGATCCCACCAAATAACTTGTGCAAATTTTAAGGGAAGATATGAAGCACTCCACAGAACAGGAAATGAGGAACTTTCAGTTGATGTGTGGCCCACTAGCACCCAATGGCAATCCAAATATGCCACTTCATGGGAATTTTAACTTTTACAGCAGTTCAAATTCAGATAATTTTCACCATCAACTTTCATAAGATTGCACAACAATCTGCGCCGTTCCAAGAGCTACTAGTAGTAGTCGCCCAAGTACCCCATCTTATGGGTATTCACCATCTACTGCATCTGTTCCAACAATTCTATCTAACAGTTACAGTGATGAACAGTCTCTCCTCCATCGTGTTCAGTGAACTATGGCATCACAAGGACAATCCGGGATCTCACAATTTGAGCCATTTTGAAAGCATTGGCACTTTGATATCTTATAATCAGTTGTTTGAAAAAGAGCCTTATGCACCATGCCAGTGAGATGCATGTGTTTATTCCTTTTGATACCATTACAAACTGAAAACGGTGAGAATGCATGTTGGCCTTTGCCTCTACTGGCTTGACCGTGAGAAATATTAGCATTTTCCACAATGGTCTAGAACCATAATAATTAGAGTTTCAAGCAAATTAAGAGAAAATAGTGGCATTTCACTGTGAGAAAATACCAATGGCCATTTGAGGAAAAAATAGGATGGTAAAAGGGAGTTGACTTGAGGATTTGGGGTTAAATGGAAGCTACACGCGTACGATTATCCCCAGATTCCCATTCCAACTATTAATGTGTCTAATTTATAAAACTGACGTGACTTTTAGGACTTAAAACTATTTAAGTAAGGGGAATCCTTTTATCATGATAGTTCTCCTGTTTTTGCAAATTTAATACATGAAGGTGCATCTAGCTCTTGACTAGGAAGTCTTACTATTGTAAGATATGGAAAAGTTCAAGAGTTTATATTAACTACTTCAAGGGATTTGTACAGTACGTACTCTATGGTTTATAAATCATACGACTTACAGGAGTTGCACATTTGAAGCAGATCTCGTATTTCTTCTCTGGTCCTTTTCTTCAGTGTGAAGGGGTCAGTTGTCAAATCCAGTTGGGCGGGAAGGTTGTCCTTTCTATTGACGCAGATATTGTGCAGTACAATACAAGCAAGTACGCCCAGTTTCACGGCATCTGGTCAACATTAAAGTTTTCGATACAAAACTTCAGTTGTCCATAAGCTCGTTTAGTAACCATCCTTGTGCGACTTAGACGATAGTTAAAATAACCCTCTTTAGGTGTAAGGCTATCATTACTGCATGGTTCATTAAAAGAAAGCAGAATCCCTCAAAATCATGGGGTAAACCAAGGTCCCTTCAATGACTTCAGAAATTGATGGTATGATATTGTTTTCAGCGCAAGGGCTGCCATCCCCTCCCAATGACCACGCCCCAGTACCACCTTCCCCGTTCAGCAAATTCAACCCCCTTACGAAGGAGAAGGTTTGCAAACTCATCAGAAGCAGTGCAAAAAAAAGCTGCACTCTGGACCCCATGCCGAACCCCCTACTGATGGATTGCATCGACGTCCTCTCACCGAAAATGATCAATGTATCACTCGAGTCTGGATTGTTCGAGGATGCCTGGAGGTGCGCACTCGTTCTTCCACTACTGAAGAAGCCTGGGCTAGACCTCCTATACAAGAACTACAGACCTGTTAGCAACCTGCAGTACGTTTGAAAGCTGGTTGAGAAGGCGTTGTTTGAACAGACACACACCCATATCATGACTCACTCACTATACCCAGAGTTTCAATCATCGTATTGTCAAAATCATAGCACGGAAACGACTCTTGTTAAAGTTAGGAACGATATTCTCATGAAAATGAACACTCAAGAGGTCACGTTGCTGGTCATGCTTGACCTTACCGCCGCTTTTGATACGGTCAATCACAGCATTCTGCTAAAACGTCTGAACGAGGAGCTTGGGATACGTGGAGTGGCCTTGGAGTGGTTTAAGTCGTAACTGGTCAACAGAGGTCAGCGAGTCCTCGTCGTGGGATCTCTCTCAGAGCGCTTCAGCTTGGGCTGCGGTGTCCCACAAGGGTCCTGTCTGGGCCCCTTGCTTTTTGTTATCTATGCATTCAAGCTATTCACGGTTGTTGGGGATCAGCTTCCACACGCTCACTGCTACGCTGACGACACGCAAATCTACCTGAGCTTCAAGCCTAACAATAGCACGTCCCAGGAGGATGCAGTTCGTTCGATGGAACGTTGTACCGAGAATATCAGGCGCTGGCTGATCCAGGACAGACTCCTTATTAATAATGATAGGACCGAGTTTATGATTATTGGAACTCGACAGCAATTTTGCAAATTGCAGGCTATGAACATTTAAGTCGGTAGATTACACCTAGCTCGCGAGTTTGAAATCTAGGTTGCTGTCTCGACCCCAACCTGCATATTTGTGACCACATCACAAACGTATGTAAGACAGCTTTTTACAACTTACACAATATCAGACGCATCAAGAAGTATCTATCGAGAGACAGCTTACTCAGTCTGGTACACGCATTCATCAAGAACAGATTAGACTACTGTAATGCGTTACTGTATGGCCTTCCCAAAGAACAAATAGCTAAGTTGCAACGGGTGCAAAATTCTTCCGCCAGAGTAATAATGGATATTGGGAAGTATTCCTACATAACTACGGTACTCTATGAGATACACTGCCTACCAGTGCAAGCGTGCATTCAATTTAAGATTATGTTATTAGCTTGCAAAGCCATTTATGGCCTCGTGCTACGTTACATCAGCAATCTTTTATCTATTAAATGCAAGTCCTCGTATAATCTTACATCCAACTCAGGCATTCTATTAAAGCCACCAAGTGGGAAGATGCTTGTAACCTTCGGTGGGTGCGCATCCCAGGCAGCAGCACCGAATTTGTGGAATGAGCTCCCATTACAATTACGTACTATTCAATCTGTAGAAGTTTTCAAGAAGTCAATTAAGTCATTCCTTTTTAAACAATTTTTCCTTGATTAGTAGTTAAATGTATGAATGCTATATTGCCATTTAGACTTGTAATCACCTTTTAAATCGTATTACTTTCAAGTTTTTAACTTATTATAAATATCCTAATTATTTTACTGGTTGATTTTATAGATCTTATTACATTTACATTTATACAAACGTTGGCCGTGTAGCACTTATATTTTAAACAGAGTTAACTGAATAGAGTGTAATGTAAAGTGCTAGATTTCTATCCCATATGAACCATGTGAGCGTTAGCCCTACTGATGGAAATGGGCCCACACAAGGACATAGAAAAACTCTGACCAGGGTGGGAATTGAACCCACGACCTTCCTTGTACTTGTACATAAACGTAACCTTTCCTTGTACTTGTACATGCTCATTGCCGTGACTTTTGACATCTTCAGTTCCCACGGCCTCCTCCCGTCTGACCTTGTAGCTCAGTCGGTAGAGCGGCGGAGATCTAACCCGAAGGTCGTGGGTTCAATTCCCACGCTGGTCAGAATTTTTCTCTGACCTTGTGTGGGCCCATTTCCATCAGTAGGGCTAACGTTCACATGGTTCATATGGGATAGAAATCTAGCACTTCAGATTACACTCTATTCAGTTAACTTTGTTTAAAATATAAGTGCTACATGGCCAACGTTTGTATAAACGTAACCTTCCCATGTACTTGTACATGTTCATTGCCGTGACTTTATCCGGACGATTTGGCTAAATGGTAAGCACCCAGGTACTTCTGTGATCAAATGTTTTTCAGTATCAGGCCGAATATTTTTCAAAATGAAGTTAAACGTACTCCTAGGAATTTGTTTTTTAAATCTTCCTTCATCATAGGATGCCCAAACCAATTCCCACCAACCTGTGCTTCTCTGACTGCGACGACAGCTGCGAGGTCGCGGAAAACTAATTTCATCATCACATGATCGCAACAGCAAACAAGTAATAACATGTGGAGCTTAAGCCGACTCAGGAATTCTCGGCGGGGCGTCTCCTGATTGTGTATATATCCGTCAACAAAGGCTAAAAACATAACAGAAAAGGTGTTTCGTATTCAGAAAAGCGTTAAAGCATTCAGGATCGATCAGATTGTTCTGTGAACTTACGTTGATAAGAAAAAAAGCAGTTATTTTTTATTTATTTATTGAATGACCATATTAAGGGGCGAGATGAATTTCCTGGGGAACACAAATCTCTTTCAGTTCGTTTGCGCGCATCGACAGTGGCTGTTAGTGCTGGGACACGGAACCATTTTTCGTTCTATAGGTTTTATGGATTAACTCTAGCACCCGGGGAAAAATGGTAGAGCCTTTCAAATCAACTGGTTGGTCGAAATGTCAGCCAATTTGTCGAAGGAAAGTTCTTTCAGCTCTTTCGAAGTGAGATTTGTCGCGTTCAAGTCGATAATTTGTTGCGGGAAAATAGTGATCACGTTCCAAAATTCTGGTAAAAAACTTGGACGAAGCTTTCGGAATAACTTTGTTTGGCCTCTTTGGGGGGATTAATTGAGCAGTCGTCGTCTGAATGTCATGGATTTCGGTATTCAGATGTTTTCAAGCGAGTTATGGAGGAAATAGACAATGTTAATGTCGGGGAATTCGGTGCTGGACGGCGGCACTTTTCCAAGAGTAAAGGGTAAGAGGGTAAAGGGTAAAGGGTAATATTTTGAACCAACCTTTTTGCTGAAATGCTTGGCTTAATTCCTATTACACTCGATTGCATGTTCGAAGAAATTGTTGTGTTCATGATTAATCTTTTTGCGGAAGCAATATTAAGCGTGCCCTCTGTAGGCGAGTACAGCAGACCAAATCCCACGAATGGCGCAAAATCGGCAAACTGATATTTTCTGTCTCGCTTGTACTTTGTGGATGCGTTCGCTACGAGAATCTGCATGACGAGGTTAAGACTCGGATCTTTCAGCATTGCAATTGAACACAAAATCCGAAAATGGTTAGCCATTGAAATGTCGAGAATGAGTGCAATTAATTAATAAAATCCGTTTTAGGATTTTTTGTTCCAGTGAAAATCAGAAAGATCGCGATTTTGAAAACGGATTTCCAATCGAACCCACCCCCAAGTTTAATTGAATGCACTCTTAGTTTATTCTTGGGCTTAATGATTAAGTTAGCCTATTAAGTGAGTTAAGCCCTACTCGGGCGAGGCTTTGAGCAGCAACCCGTGTTCGAAATGGCATTTTTCTCTAATAATATCTGGTGCTCATAATTAGTTTTTCTGTGTAAGGAAAACTTTTCAGAGAGAACAGGGGATGCACCGAAAGCAATGTTTTGTGCCTGGTCCACTGTATCTGTGTTGTAGACTATGTTGCGTTCTTTGCAAACCTTTTTCGACAAGTGAGATGGACAGAGCTTTTACTAGTATCTAAAGTGAATTTAGAATTGACTTGAATTTGTACAGCTTGGTGATTGCCTACAGAAATTTTGCGGTAGTGTGCCATAAAAACTGCCGTGCATCACTGATGCTGACTCGTCCCCAGTCGTCTTCATATGACAAACGGCAGCGACACGGTGAAGTGGAAGAGAGGATGATGGGAAGGGAGAAGGGGAGAAGACGACTGGGAAATCCTGTTTTTAAAACGGCAGATCAATAAATGGCGGAAATTGCAAACTTAGAAAACAGGCCCTTCCATCAGCAATGACAGGAACGGCGACACCACGTTCTGAACAAGTAATATTGAAAAGTTTACGAATATCTTCACAAGAGATAAAAATCATCAGGCAGTCTTTGAATCGACCCAATTTACTGTATCATGTTGAGGGAAAAAAGGCAGATGGCATTTGTAGGCAGGCAATTGTATCTCTAATTAAGAAGGAGTATCCAAATCAGTGTGGCATTGTGTACTGTGTTGAGAGAGAGGACACTGTGGATGTTGCCTACCACTTGAAAACGGGTGGCGTAAGTGCAGTATTCCTTCATGCAGGTCTAAACATCAAAACTAAACAGGAAACTGTTGAACAGTGGAAAACAGGCACAATGCATGTAATGTGTGCAACTGTGGCATTCGGAATGGACATCAACAAGCCTAATGTCAGATTTGTCATACATCACAGCATTCCGAAGGATCTTGAAAGTTATGTGCAGGAGTCTGGTAGAGCAGGGAGAGATGGTTTAGAAGCACACAGTTACATTTTCTTCAGATTCGAAGATAGAACAAAGCACTTGAGAAACATTTCTTTATTGCCAGACAGTGCTAGGAAAATAGTCCCTTTAAATGGCCTAAATGACATGGTGAAGTATTGCATCACTCCAGTCTGCAGGAGGCAACAGATTGCATCCTACTTTCGTGATCAGTGTGCAGTAATTTGTGACAAGTCATGTGACATTTGTTCAAGTGGAGCTTTGGAACATCCTGCAGACCACAGTGATGATGCTATTGAAGTGCTTAACTGACTTGATTCAATGCAGCAAATTCAGCGCAAAGTCACAATGAAGTTGCTGACATTAACATTTCGTGGCTCAAAATCAAACATTATTACTGCAAAAGGGATTCCACAACGTGAATGGTTATGGCAAAGGGCAAAACAAATTCAATGAAAAGGGGTTACTGAAGTTCATACAGTGCTTAATCACAGAAAACATCCTTCATGAACAGCTGCGCCTGGCTAATGATAAAATGACCACTCCATATTTAGTTAAAGGAAACAATGCTTCAAGACTTACCAACAAGGAGATAGTTTTCCTTTATTACACAAAATAGGTTCTAACCACACGAACATGGCTGTTTCAATGCTTGAAAGTTGATGACTTGGCATATTTATTGTGAGCAACTGTTTAAATGTGTTTAATAGGCCATTTCAGAGTTACCCTTTGCCTTTGTTTCAAAACGAATCTACGTGCAAAACCATTCAAATGGAATTGACTTTGATTTACGTGAAAATGGACGTATCAGTTAAACTCGTTTTTATATGAATGGCTTTGAACGTAGACTCGTTTTAAAATAGAGAAAAAGGCTAACTCAGAAATGGCCTATTCCCAAATCATCACAGCAGCATCATTTTTGTCACTGACGGCTTCCCTCTGGCATGTGAATACAATAGTGTTAATAAATTAAGTGTCAAGCAAACAAATATTCACAAGTTATACTCACTGTTTCCATTTTATATCACAAGTTGTAATGAGATTTTTTTTCATATTCTATGGAATAGCTAATAGAGAAAGTCTCCTATTCCATTCATAGTCAGTGGCGATTTTAGGGGAGGGGGCCAGGCTCATCTTACTTTTAGGCCAAATTGAGGCCAAAAAGGCTGAGGATTATTTGGAAGACAATTTTAACTCGATTTGGTCACAACATCCCACTAATTAAATTCATCTCGTCTATCTGTTTTGAGATGCACAAAAAATATGCGCAGTACTGGGGCGTAGCCGGGATTTTTCACCTGTTTTAGGTTGTTTACTTAAATAAGGCTTACACAAGTGGGGGTCAAGGGCACCTCAGGACCCCCTAGCTACGCTCTTGCAGTAACAACAGGAGGCTGCCAGTGTGCATATGAGTAACTAGATATAGAAAAAAATTATGGGAAAACTGAACCATTCATTTCCTCACAAAGACACCATTTTGTAATCATTTCCATTGCTGTAACATCACAAGCCTAATTAGCTGTATCTTTCCAGAAAGTATCCCTTCTCTTCCCAAATAGTCATTGTGATTTTCAAGAGAGGTGGCAGGTAGATCTAAATTGCCAAATCTTTCATAAGAAAGTGTAAGGGTAAAGAAAATCATCTCGAGGGCAGTTATTACACCAACAAAACATTGAATTAGAAATGGGATGGGAAATTTGTTAATATTTTCTGGAACAGAGCATAATTGTAAATACTGGTTGATCATATTATGCTTATTGAATGAAAGGCGGTTGTAAAAAGTACAATGATTACAAAAAAATAATAATTTTGACCATAGAAACACCCAATCCTTTTGCTGAATACATAACATTTGTATGTTGTGGATGTGAAAACATTCACAAATTAAAAAAAAAATACAATGAAAAGCTTTGTTTTGCACCTTACAAACTTTAGTAATTAGGATGACTATGCCATCATTACGAATCTTCTGCATCCTCCACTTCCTCATTTGGCTCATGAACGATAGTGTTTTCACCTTCTGGAAGAATGTGATAAGTATTAAATAACTTTCGCCTAAGGTTTTCAGGTTCTTTCCGTTTACCCTTTTCATATATTTCTACCAATATCAAGGAAACTTGGCCAATTACATCACCCTTGTTCCAGAGTTTTGGAATGTAGTTTCGGTCTTCAGGAGGGTCAAAAAAATTCTGCTGGGGGCAAAAACATATCCCCTTTAGTTGGTCCGGGAATGGATCTGCCTCACTATGGTGTGAGGTGGGGTGGACATTGAAAGCTTCCCGGGCTCCATAAGCATTTCTTATAGCTCCAAGGGCATCTAAATTCACTGTGAGCAACTTGAGGATTTCCACACTTGTATGACCTAAGTACTCAAATAAAGAAAACAATGAGATAATTTTGAAGACTCCATTTACCATCTTTTCAAAACAATAATACCTAAGCCTTCCAGTTCACTACATTCCATTTGATTCATCCCCAGTCCTCTTCAAAGCAGTGCTCCTTTTTCAGTTTATCCAAATAACACTGATAGAGATTATGGAACCTTATTTAAGTGGTTTACCAAGTGTAGCCCTTCTTTGAACAACTTCCCTGCCAGATGGCCTGCCACCTTCAAGGTGTATCAAAGGAGCAATTTCAAAATATGTCGAATATTACCGAAGGCTTTGTATTGTTAAATGCACAGAACAAGTAATATCATTACTTAAAACTAAACCTCCTTTTCTTTGGTCATCATCATCTGAGAAAAATGAACCTAGAACCTAATACAATCTTGATTCAATGTCTTTACTTCGAGAGAACTGTAT
>BLFO01003992.1:400328-402828 GCA_014634245.1 Montipora cactus
GTAGATTTCGCTGGAAAAACCGATATCACACTCATCCCTTCGTGATTCATGCGATCAGTCGGTTTTTCAGGTGAAATTAACCGTGGAATTCACTAGTTAGGCAGCGAAGAAAATGACATAATTAAGCAATTTCCGGGAAAACCAAAAGGCGGACAGTTTCAAAGCCTTTTATTTTCACTAATCCCACAGCCAGTAAGAATAAACAATCCGGGAGCTCCGCTTTTAGGCTTGGCTAAATCTATATATTAATCTTGGTTCAAGCACCCAATCTCCATGAGTACCGTATCATCCTGGTGGATGAGAATCGTCAATATGCGTGCTTTGCGTTTGGTTATGGTGTTGTTTACTCAATTTGCGTTATGAAGAAGCGATCTTTATTTGAATAACTGCCCAATTTATAAAAATGTGCGGCGGTAGTGCCTTATGCTAATTAGGTGGTTGTGCGTGCTGTGCGATAGGTGCTAGTGAGGAGGTGTGAGATATTTACAATAGGTGCTAGTGAGGAGGTGTGAGATATTTACAATAGGTGCTAGTGAGAAGGTGTGAGATATTTACATAGTTTAACACCTTTCCCTTTTTGAAGCTTAAGTTATAAAAGAAATTCCATTAGACCTGTTTATCAAAGTTCATGTCCGAAGATAAAAATCTATTTTGACAACACAGTCCTAGTTAGTTTTTTTTAGTCCATAATAAAGTCCCTGAATCTTGAGGGAGGCCTTCGCTGCCTCATTGAACGGCGGAACATAGAAAAAGGCTCTTAATCACTACGGGGTGTAGGTTCCTGCTCCACTGGTTGATTCGTTTCTGTAAGCTCACTTTCAAGATACAGTTTCCAAACGCTCATCTCCTCCCTGGAGTTTTTCCTCTGGCTCAGCCTTTGCCTCTCTAATCTGGGTGTGATTCCTTCGAACTGGTCCCGTTGACGTGTTTACAGTGCAAGACCTTGGTCCAGTTCTTCCAATAACTTCACCATACATCCAAGGTTGGTGCTTATTTCCAGGCCTCAGTTTCTCTCTAAGGGGCTGCGAAGCCCTCTTGTTGAACTGAGCCATTGATCTTCGACTTCTTTCTGCGATGTCTCCATGCACTAGACATGGGGACGCTGTCTGTGGGATGAGTTGATGTTGTGCTGTAGGGATGATATCCTTGAGTCTTCTTGACATGAGACGTTGTGCTGGGTAGTAGTTGTAACCCTGCTGAGGGGTGTTTCTGTACACTAACAGAGTCAGATAAGGATCCTCTTTCCGAGACTTCTTCAAAATGTTTTTTGCAATCTTAACTGCTGACTCCACTTTCCTATTTTCCCAGCTGCAGTATGGTGATGATTTGACTATGGTGAAACCGTATTCTCCAGCAAAACTTAAGTACTCGTGACTTTCGAATTGAGGACCATTGTCGTTTATCAGCTCATCTGGGATCCCATGGCGAGCAAACTGTCGCTTCTTTGCTATGATTACTGAGTTAGCCGAGGTGTTTCCCCTGAGTAGGTCAAGTTCAATATCGTCATTGTAATAGTCGACCATTACGAGTTAGTTGTTCCCATCCAACTGGAAGAGATCAGCACTTATTTTTGACCATGGTCTGATTGGTATTGTGTGGGATTTCATTGGTTCTTGTGGTCAGTCGCTAACGTATTGGGCACAATTTATAAGTCCACATGAAAGGCATTTTTCCTTTATTGCTTCTTGCATCCCAGGCCAGAAAAGAGATTTGCAAGCCCTTCTTATGCTGCTGTCGGCCCCCTGGTGTGTTTTATGTATTTTATGCAACATCTCTTCTCATAATGAGAAAGGGACAATAACTTGGTGAGAGCGATAGACCACGCCATCGTAAACAGAAATCTCGTCTCTGAAACTCCAACATTGTCTTAGATGTTCGGCGTTTCCTTCCTTTCTGCAGGCCACCCACTAGCTACAACATCACACAGGGATGCCAGGACCGAATGTTTGGCGGTCTCTTGTTTGATTCGCTGCATGGTCTCAGATGTGACTCTGTTTGGCTCAATATCCATCTCAGCTATTTCCAGCTGGAACACTTCGTATTCTTGCTTAGCATTGGCTGCTGAAGGGTAATCACCGAGAGGTGCCCGAGACAAAGTATCGGCAACGTAAAATTCCTTTCCTTTCTTGTAGCGAAGTGAAAACTGATATCTTTGTAGCTTGAGCATCATTGTGTGCAGTCGGCGAGGTGCTTTGCAGAGAGGCTTCATGAAAATTGTCTCGAGTGGTTGATGATCTGTATGTACCGTGATGTCGTGTTTTCCGTAAGAGGTACTGGTGCCACTTACCCATGCAAGAGACAATGGCAAGGCACTCCTTTTCAATTTGAGTGTAATTCTTCTCAGGGTTGTTCAGTCTGTGCGATGGGAAACAGACAGGCTGATCGTTTTGTAATAGTACGCCACCAATTGCATCTTCCGATGCATCCACTTGCAGAGTTATGGAAAGAGTAGGGTCGTAGTAGCGTAGTGCAGTCGCTGATGCACATTGCAGGGCAATGT
>BLFO01003992.1:410328-414813 GCA_014634245.1 Montipora cactus
AGCAAATCAAAGATGGCTTTCCTTACTTCGACTATTTTGACGACGTAATGGGCCATCGGGACAGCGTTGATTCCCGTAAAATGGCAGTTGAGGGGAGCTCTATCTTCACTGCGGAGAGCGAAGAGGCCGCATCAGAAAGTGGTAGTGTTTTGCCACCAACTGGAATCGCACATCCTGGCAAACGAAAAGTAGACAAGCCAGAATATAGTGTCCGTAAGGGAAAACGGCGGTTACAAGATGAGCCCGGAACTAGTGGTCAGTCCTCTGATTTCCAAAACAGCTTTCATGGAAATGTGGGAGCACAGCATTAACGAAGACAGGGATAGATTTGAACGTTCCGCTCAAATATTTAGCGAGGCGCAGACCAAACAAATGGAGCAGACAAACGCCATACTTGCCGGATTTAAAGACATTTTTAAAGATTTGGTGTCTGAGTAGCTAGCATGATGGATTCATTCAGAAAAATATGTTTCATTCATTGTTAATGTTTTACATACAGCCCAATCTCAGAGGAACTGATTATTTTTATTTGACATAAATTTCAAAGATAGCAATCTAAATTTTGCAGAATTTACCAGCTAGTTTTCCAATTAAAATTACAATTGAAACAAAACCTTTGTTTTATAGTTAACGCTATTAGTACACAATTGCCCAGTTTCGAGTTTCTTCACAGGTTTTCTCAAATATACGTAGTCTTTTAGGGTGTCTCGGATGCTGCTGCCAGTTTCCAAAGCATTTCTCCCTCCGTTTTCATCAGCAGGGTTATCGTCTGAGTCGCTCTCGTCTGCGTCGTATAGGTCGCCCCTTTCAATGCAAATATTGTGTAGAACGCACGCTTCAATTACAGTCTTTTTCAACGTTGTCGTTTTTTGTTCAAAAATTTTCAACATAATTCTCCAACGTGATTTTAGCATGCCAAATGTTAGACTCTCAAGTCTTCTCGGATAAGGACGATAAGCCGGAGGTCCCGTCTCACAACCCTTCAATGTTCATAATCCTGTGGGACGTTAAAGAACCCGCACACTTGTCGTAAAGAGTAGGGCATGTAGTTCCCGGTGTTGTGGTCTGTCTTCTGTGGTGTATCATGGTTGGGAGGGTAAATGCTCGGAGATATTAGCTACACCAAGCTACTCTAAAAATCCAAGGGTAAATAAAGATATATGATATGATATGATCTCAGTGGGCTAAATTTTAAATTAATTTTCCTCTGCTCTGGAGTCAAACGGCCTCTATCCGCAAAGGCTTTGAGGAGCCAGTTCATGAGTGGATAGGCACTGTCTCCAGCTAGTAGAGGCCCGATTTCTGTTCCACTGATATTCTGTATTGGACCACTGAGAATTTGCTCATTTTGTGCTAAGTCATAAAAACCGCTTAGCCTAAGAACTCTAGCATCATGTATGCTGCCAGGATACCCAACAGTTGCATGAATAAACTTTAAATTTGCATTGACTATGCTCTGTAGATTGACACTGTAATGCTGCTTTCGATTAAAATTATTTTTGTGATTCTCTGGTGGGGCATTTATCTCGATGTGACATCCATCGATCGCTCCGGCTATTTGCGGTATCACTTACAGTTCTTCAAATTCTTCTATTTTCTCTCGTATTTGCTGATTTGTTAAAGGAAATTTTATAAAACGTTCTTTTAGCTCAGAAATTGCCTGTTCGAATTCACTACAAATGAATTTCGCCGTTGACTTTCCAAATCCAAACTGTAAACCGCAACTCCTATAGCTGTTGCCTGGTGCGAGCCGCCAGAGTGCCAGGCCAACTCTTTCCTCCACGCTGATCGGAACTCTAAATCTCGCGTGCAGTTCTTGCAACTTTACCCTAACGAGGTAACACAAGTATTCAAAGGGCTTAAAATGATTGATCTTTTCTCATTCAATAAATCTTTAAAAACTATCTGGATCAAAAAATATCTTGAGAAAACAAACATGGGAAAACGGAAACTCTTTTTTGACCTAGAACTCGGCAAATACGGGGGTGAAGCTGTGTTTTTGGGTAACTTATATAAAAAGATACGAAAAACCACTTCCAAACTTCTGATATATTCCCATTTCCTTAACGGAATACTGTTGATTTGGGCCGAGGCAAATTTTAACAACAACATCTCTTCCTTACAGCATTAAAAAACACAGCGTCTTTGGAATAATTCTTTGATAAGAATTGACCACAGAGAATGACTTGCAAAAGGAATTTTGACAGTCGAGTCTCTTATTAAAGAGGAGACCTGTTTTCTCCTCTTATACAGAGCTTTTTAAACAAATATCATTGCAAAAGCTGCCCACTTGCTTTTGCGGTATTGTTGCAACGTTAAAGACAATAAGGAAGAGATTCAAAGAAAATACCGATAGTCTGGAAACTGTTGAGGTTGAATCTTTCACTAAAGCTTTCCCAAAAACGAAGAAACCCAGCAATTTAACACATAGAAATCTCGTTGCAACAAAGAGTGAAAAACCGAGAGCATCCAAAACAAAGTGTTACAGAGATGCGACCTTGATGAGGAAGAAATGGATTGGAAAAAACATTTCAGCTTGCAAGAACATGCACAAAAAGTACCAAAATTATTATTTTCCAATTTAAAATTCTCCATAGACGTCTGTCTACAAACTCCTTCTTGTATAAGATTGCTGTTAAAGATAATGATCTTTGCACCTTTTGCAAGGAAGAAACAGACACTTTGCTTCACCTTTTCTGGCAATGCAAAGTGACCTCTCATTTCCAGGGAACCTTTTTTCAATGGCTGCAATCATGCTCTTTAATTCAAAAAGGAAACCATCATGCCATGATCACTGCTTTGGGACTGACACCAGATAGTTCAAATGCAAAACTGCAAATCAACTTCTCCTGTCTCATGGGCAGAAATAAGCACTCGAGTTTGGACTCGAGTTCCAGTTCGAGTTGAAGATCGAGTTAGACTTCGAGTTGGATTTAGAGTTGGTTTTCGAGTTGAAGATCGAGTTAGACTTCGATTTGAAATAAATTGAAATATGATAGGGGTTGACAAGCCTGACTCACGCTTTCCACCCACGTGTTTTAGCCTTTAAATCTCAGAGTTTAGCTTTTACGAGTATATCTTTCAGAGACCTTCCTCGTTTGCATGATATAATTGGAGGTTCTTTGTAGATCTATCTAAGAAGAGGTTGTTTCTCCATCAGTTGCCAGTGTTTCATAAGAATGGTTTAAGATTGGGAACTGATGGTTGAAGGGCAAAATAAATTTTCTCTTGATGGTTTTGGTCGGAGTGCTTCTTTCCTGTTGCCAAAGTGTACTTTTGAGAGAGTTAGAGCTATTAAGTTTAGTGGATATCCTCTCTCTCTAAGGTGCTTTTGGAGTTTTTCTAGTCGGTTTTGAAAGTTTTTTTTTGAGGAATTTGTTCTGAGTAACCGAAGGGCTTAGCCTTTTTCACCCGGCTTTTATAAGGCCCTTCTTGACCCCTAATGGCTAGCAAGACGTGAAATGTGTATATTGGAAAGTTTCAGTAGGTTTAAAATGCGTTCGTACGTCGAGACTTGACGATCTGTTGAACCGTTTGCCTTTGTACCCAATTGTATCCAGAAATGTAACTTTTTCCTCAGAGATTTCTGCTGTGAATTTAATAGTGGCGTGGCGATTATTTGCTTGTTCAATGAAGTGTGTTATTTGTTCTCTTCCAGTACCCCAGAGAGAAGATGTCGTCTATATATCTTTTCCAACAGATAGGCTTTATTGTGTACTTTTTTAATAACTGTGTTTCTACTTTCGCCATGAAGATATTTGCGAACGCAACAGCGACCTTTGTTCCCATCGCTGTTTCGTGTGTTTGGAGGTAATTTTTTCCATAAAAATGAAATGGGTTTTCTTTTAAAATGAGTCTGAGTGCTCGTTCAAGTGACTGTGTTGGAATCCGGGGTTTATCTTTGTAGTGAATCACATATGCTTTGCATATAGTTTTGATCCCTTCTTCCTGTGGAATGTTGGTATATAGACTTGTCACGTCCATTGAAACAATGATCGCGTGCTTTGGGACTTCAGTGCTTTCTATGAAATTAATGAAGTCTGTAGAGTCTTTAAGATAAGAAGCCTGTCTTTGTGCTATCGGTTGCAACAGCCTATCAAGAAATGCTGGTGAAGTTATCTCTATGATCGTTGCTGTTGTTTCCTCGCTGAAAACGGGTATGTTTCAGCGTTAATTTGCATTTGAAAATAAAGTCTTCATAAACTAAATTAAACCTACTGTTCCATTGCCAATTCCACGATGGCCAGCAACAAGACCAACCAGACTGATGACGAGACCTCCTATCATACCACGTGGGGACCTCGTATCAAACCACTTATGCCTTGAAAACATGTGACGACCACATGTGAAAACACAAGACGACCACGTTGACAACGTCACAGTCACGCATCACGCGTAACGCCACTCGACTTCCTTTAACAGTGATCGTTTTTTTTGTAATTAGCATATAATTGCCTCCTCGTCGGTTTTTTTTTTTATTTTGTT
>BLFO01003992.1:470456-491800 GCA_014634245.1 Montipora cactus
GTTAAGCGAAGAGAAAATCAGTTCTCTAGCTAGACCACGAGCGGTCGCCCTTCATTCCTCAAAGCCACGAACGACAGGTGAAATTATTATTCTATGCAAATTTGTGGTAAAAACGAGGCGTGTCACGCAATCGCGCGCTCTATTATGTGAAAGTTAAATAAGAGACTGCTCGCAATCTATTCTCAAGCACGACAATAAATTTAAAATTTCGTTTGCTCAACTACGCTCAGCATTTCTCAAAAGGTAACTCTTTTGCTAAAAAGGAGCCATAATTTTCAGAAGAACAGAAGTTTAAATTCGAAGAATGAACTGACATTGTTTTCAAATTATCCCTTTGCTTTTAGAATAGTAACGCCTGCCACACAAGCTAAATATATGCTCACCTTTCTTCGCTCCTTTAATACTTTCAGGCACATTTCCGGTACCCTGTTGCTTCAAAAATTTGCAGCTGTTTAAAAAAAAAATACCAGTCACTGCTCCTTGTTTTCACGCCAGCATGCACTGTGTTTCACACGGAAACTCCTAGTAAATATAATAATATCAATACACTGCTCAGGCACAGTTTTGAGCAAAATTGCACTTATGTCACATCGTAAGAACACTCTTTGAATTCAAAAGAGATAATTATTGAATGATTTGTCGAGAGCAAACAGGATCCATTCGCCTAAACTGTGTTTTGCCCTTGTGGGCCACCGTAAAAATCCCATTCAGCCAATCTTTTCGTTGTTAATGGTGAACACTTCGTTTATCAATAGAGAGTGTCAAAAGAACCGATTTTTTCATTGTATTTGGGGACAGTAAGTTACTTTGAATGACCGCTTTCAAACCTGTTGCGGGTAAAATTCGTTTTCACAATTATTTCACAAAGAAAGCACTCCTAAGGAAAAAGAAAAATATCATTCCTATCAAACGACTATTTGTAGCAAAAAAATAGGGATTTTTTTTTTTTAATTTCTGCCACCAAATGCTCGGTATTTTCTAATCGCTGCTCTTAAGAACCTACGTTTTTATCACACACGTATGCTTCAATAGGCGTCCACTCCCCTTGATATTTATGAGTTGAAATGAATTCTGCATAACGATTGATTGACTGTGAGATCTTTGTAGGTAATTCAAGTGACAAACTGGTTGTCGCCGGAGGCTAGCTTCCCAAAAACCAGATATTGGGTTTCCCCAGGAATAAATTATCTCACCTGTGCCGCACGATGAGAACCTTAATGAAGTGTTTTGATGTTTCTTTGATCCCTGGAACGAGGATTATATTTTCTGGCGGTTAATTAATCCCAAGCCTGCAGACCTATAGTATTTAGTCAACAGTCTGCCCTCAAACTCAAAACCGCACCTTCTCTCTCGAGAAGGTTAAACGAAAATTATATGCAGGTAGATAACAAATTAATCGTAGTCAGTTTCAACTTCCTTCACTGACTCTAGTTTCACGTTTCCGCAAATTTATAAACCCACTGAGAATTTCATTTGAATTTTGTGCTCTAAATGTTCATTTCCTGTACCGTATTACCAATTGTGAATCAATAAAACAAACTGATCCGTTATCAATTAAATCGTTGTAATCTTCTGCCTAATTTTGAGTTATTTCCAGGAGCAATTGTTCAATTGCGTGACGCCAATAGAAAGGTCAAACTGACACAGTCTTGCAGCGCTTGAGGGGAGGTATGAATCATGTTTCGCTTTTGTTATGATGAAGTCTCGGTAATCTGCATCAGTTAGTCGGTAGTCTGTATCGTTGTATCTTTGATGAAACAGGTTTGCAAGTAAGATGACCAGACAGTGTGTTTTCTATGTGCTTCTTTCTGCCGTTCAAGTATCAGGTGGGCCATCAAAGCAAAATTTAAAACTGAATTTGCGTCCTGCAATCATGATCAGCCATGATGGCAGTGGAAGGGGCTTCAAATTATTTACGTGTATGCTTTGCCATAAGGCACTTTGAGGATCTGTAGTTTTATTTCAATTCATTTTAATGAAAGTTATTTAGGTGTCAATGATATGCTTAGAATGGGTTACATTTCACCGGCGTAGACAACCTGTTTAAAGTTAGAGCTTAATACGTTCACTTTGCGGATCTTGGATTGAATTAGCGACAATAGATAGCGAAAGATGTCAAAAATTACACTTTTAGGTAGGGTCTTAATAATCTATTAAAGGCTTAATACATAGCTAAGAAGACAAAGACCAAAGACCAAAGATACCTCTAAAATGGGCTGTATGCCAATTTAAGGACATTCGCGCCCATTGCTACTGCGCATTTTTTCGCGCATGTCACGCACACGTCATGCATCGCAGACAACGAAGGTAAACACGATGCTAAATGCGCAAAATGGGATAGCTGTGGACCCAGGTCTTCTCGGAAATGTCTCGCAATGACATGACAGAGCGAATATACCATCGCTTTGAGAACTTCGCAGCGATTTTACTCTCTTGAATGCTCGGTGACCCCTATTTTTCTTTCCGGAGATCACTTCCTTTCTGATTTTGTCCATTTTAACATAAAAATAATAATAATAATAAATCCGTGCGTGAGAAGTTACAAATAGGCGCCTTTTATGCTCTCGTGCGACCGAAGTTTTCTTTCTTAGACAAACATGTATCGTTTTTCACAGTCTATTTCACCTCAGAAAAAGACGTCAGCTGCAAAGGTTAATTTAGTTATATTAGTTAAGTTGAATTGAGTACGTTTACCTGATCTAAATTTCACCAATTCAGCTTTTTGATTGCTGACAGTTGTAAGCTAAGATCGTCTTAAAGGAAGTCAAAACAGTGCGGGACAGAAGGAGACACACGTGGCGCTAGGGGAATATTTGCAATTATCATAGAATCAGAGTGTTCGTTTGCTACAAAACCCTACCAAAAGTACTTGTAGACATCATTAACCTTATCAAAATTGGCTTAAAACCACACGAAACTTACTGGGAACAGTATTCTCGATCAGTGGAGAAGCATTGAAAATAAATAATCGCGATTATTAAGGAAACATTCTTAGCTCGCGTAATGTGACTGGATATGAGACTTCTAGGTCATGAGTTAATCAAGCTCCTGGGATTCCGTCGTTACCAGCATTCCAGTTGCTTCCACAGAAAGAAAAAAAAAGAAAAAAACTCGGAAAAAAGGAACGCAAACATTTCGCCAATCTCGCTGCAATCCCCCTCAAAAGGAAGGACTAAATTTTAGAGATTCATATTTTACTTTAGACTTGAGGGCCTGGCATTAAGGCGATTAGCATGAAATTTAACTTCCTTAATGCTTAAGAAACCTTCCGAAATCTCTGACGAAATCGAGATACGGAGCCGAACATGAACAGGCAGTGCGCTTTGCTCCTACTTCTTTCTGCCGTTCAAGTGGCATGCAGGTTTGCTCATGAAAACGACGAAGGCTCTATGGATCCTTTGTGGAGGTAGTACAGTTAAAATCACTGCTCCTCTTTCCTTGGACGATTTACGGTCGAGTCACTCGAAAGCCTACTCACCCTACCGCGATTCGCTCGAACCAAGGATGATTCGCCCGATTATCGCATATAAGTTGAAAAACTAGCCACTCCACTTCACTTTGCCAACTTGAAACTTGAAGTTGCCATCACTGATTATTTTTTTATATACGTCTCGAACGTTGCTTTTCTTTGTGGCTTTATTACGGTTTGTGGTGAAACTGATATAAACAAATTCTTTTCATATTCCAATGTATTAGCTCTCGTCTCGGATTAATTCCCGATCTTGAGGTGCTCCTGGAAATCCTTTGTTGACATTGCGTTTTGTTGACCAACCAATGTGGATCGAAATGCGCCAATTGAGGTCTACTTCATCGTCTGAGGAAGCGTAAGAGCAAGCAGTGAGATCTTTCTCAGAGGGAGTTGCATCGCGAGACAAACGACAAAAAACTATCTTATTCTTATTTATTATTGTAAAGGGAAACGTCGCCTCATCTTCGTTTAATTCTTAATGAGTCGTCAGTTATAGTAGTGCTACTTGTATTACCGGTGCTTACGTAGCAAAGCAAAAAATTAAATTGGCATCTCAGTAACTTTTACTCGGCCTCGCCTCGGGGAACATAGAGGGTTTCCAAAAAAACGAAATTCGCTGTTTCCAGTGGGGTCGGTCATTAAAGGCCCACCTTGAATGAAAATTGTGCCACTGCACGCAATGCCGGTCGGTTAAAGGTGGCCCTTTAAGTGTTTTGTTATACCTTGCAACTCAAAAATAGAACCAGCTTAGGCTGTTTTGATCACGAGGGAGCCGAAATTTAAGTTGTTTCCCTAGAGAGTTAATGAGTTTTCACCCTTGGCAAGTGACGAGCCCTCCTCGGATGGGAAAACGTTTTGAGTTGGAAGATATGACAATCGTGTTAGCCGTTGGTAGGCAAAGTATCTTATCTGTCGGTAGTGTAGAGAGTGGGGTCAGTGTTTTTAACTCTACCTTGAGGCAATGTCGTCTCAAAATGAAAGACTGATATGTTCAATAGGGAGAGAGTTGCGAAACTCCCTTTTTGACAGATTACTAGTGAAATAAATCTGGAATTCAGTTTTTCAACTAGCTAACGCACATACACATTAGTTGTACCTGTATTTAAGCACTTAAAAGTGACATTGGGTGTCATTGTTAATAACAATCATACAATGACAATTATTTTCGCAGGCTGCACAATGAACCGAAATTCGTTGTCGAACAGATCATGTTTTTAGCTTGATTGCGTTTGACAGTCTGTGTGTGTACCGTAGCTTTGTTGATAGCAACGAACTTTTGGTTTTCAATAGGAAAAGAAACCGTGGCCAGTTATTGGATACCCTAATTGGCAGAGCTTCTTTTCCTTGATTTCTCTCTCTAGCAAGAAAGAAAGGAAACCTCTGTACAGATCACCTCGATGTCGTCCAGAAATTTGGACAAAAATTAATTTCTTAAACGGTTTTAAAGCTGCCACAACCAGTTTAATTTTTTATCGGCTGCCCAACGGCGGAAGAGTGAAAGTGATGTTACATTCAAGTCACCAACGCGCGTGCCGAACAGGACTTCAAGGAGATCCGTGTAGAGGCTATTATTGGACGAGTGGTGTTGCTGTTTTTGTTTCTTTTTTTTGGGGGGTTTTTTGTTTTCTTGTTTTTTTAAACCTTGGCTGAATTCAGTTACCAAGACCTTACCAAGACATAAGCATGTCAGGCTTGCCACAGAAATATAAGTTGAAGACCTTGAATATTCCAGATATCACAAAAACAAAATTGAATAAAAATGTGATTTATAAACATTTCCGAGATTTTTTTTTTTTTTTTATGCAATGATAATTGTCTCAGAGAAATCAAGTAATACAATATGTTAGTTTTGAAACGCTCCCTGATTTTAAGACATTTTCCAGTAACAATCAGTAGCTTTGGTTTCAATCGAACCTGCTCAAATGTATTACGCATCGGTTAGGAATTTGCAGTTTCATGCTTACTCAAAGCTAAATTCGTGTAGGAAATTAAACAACACTTCTAAGATGTAGTTTACACGTTTCAAGTAACGCCCTAGGCATAATCACGTATGCGCGCGTATAAAAAGCGACTCGTAACAACCGTAATCGTTTGTTAGTTATTCCGCAGCCGCTACGATCAGAGGATCAATCGGCTATAGGCTACCATTTGACTATTATTGAATTATACTCTCTGCTGTCGTCTGTGCGAGTCGTCACCAAAGTAAGTTCCTTATCTGTTACTTTCATTGTTATTACTGCCAGCGACTAGTTTTCAATGTGGAAGTGTTGTCACGCTACGAAACCAATTGTCTGATCTTTACCAAATTATTGTTATCGTGATCAAGATACGTTCGATGCTAGTAGTTTTAGTTCTGTTATTTCCACTATTCCGGTACTTTGGATGAAATGTTCTCAGCATTCTTTTTATGCTACGAGTTGTTAGTTATGTCTATTAGTCTTTCTGAAACCGCCCTTTTTTGTCGGCCGGTTAAGTACCGATTATTATGTCTGTTATATGCCTATGTAGCTAACGCTTTATCTTAGCTGTATTGTATTTAATTATCGTTTTCAGTTCGAACCTACACTACACTACATTATACTACCTTGTTCTACTCATTTGTGCCGCATTCACGAACTTTACTACCATCAAGTTTACCTCATCAGTTATTCTGGGAACTGTTTTGTTACCGTAATTCACCTCCTGTCATCACCGTCTTCACTAGTTTGTCTCGAGAACCTTGAACTGTGATTAAACGTGATTTTAATCATTCTGCAAACTGAGTTCGAATTGTCTATCGCCTCGCATATCGCCACCCCTGTAATTGTTAAGTTTCTGAGTATGACGCAACCTTAGGATCTTGGCATTTACATGAGTTCGAATTTGAACGGCGAGCAAGCAACTATCTCAAACTGTGAAGGAATTCTCGCAGGTCAGTCTACGTCATAAGACCTCACGCAATCGCTATCCGACACTACTTATAGGAGTGACTACCGGATGCCAAGTTGTTATCATCAATTAACACGGGATTAATCGATCTTTCTTATCGCAATGGATACAAAGAGGGCACGTGGCCTCGCGAAAGGAGTCGTGACTAGGAAGATTAACGAAATTACCGATCTAATGACTGATGAAAACAATGTCGATGAAGTAAACAGGAAAACAAACGAACTGAAAGAAGCATTTGACAAATTTGAAGCCGCGCATAGGACATTTCATAGCCAACTGACGGAAAGAGAGGCTATCGAGGAGTCGACATCGTATTATGACTCGGTATTCGACCAAGTAGAACACATGCAAGAAATTGTAGACGTGTGGCTCACGGGGATCGAAACGACAAGGCTAATAAACTCTTTCCAGGTGCAAGTTAAACCAGAGGACAGTGTGTCAAACGTTGGCACACGTTCTCTCGTGTCTCGAGCATCACGCTCTTCACGCTCGTCGCAAACGTCACGCTCTTCGTCCGCTAGTGCTAGAGCAAAGGCCACAGCTAGAAAGGCCATTTTAGAAGCAGAAGCTGCTACGCTCAAGCGATTGCACCAAATTGAAGAAGAAGAGTTAAAACTGCGACAGCGCAAATTGAAGAAGAAGAGTTAAAACTGCGACAGCGCAAAACCAAGTTAAAATTCGAAACTGAACTGGCGAAGGCAGAAGCCGAAGAACTCGTTTATGCGCAAGCGGTAGAAAGAGAAATTGCCGCGAGCTATTTTCCAATAGAAGAACCGCAGGCGGAATTTTCTGCTGATCCAGTGCCGGCTCCCAATGGAATCGAAATGGTTCTGAAAGGAGATAAGGTCGCACCTATAGCTAACGCCATTGGATCAGAGAACCTCCCAGAACAGTCCACCCCCCTTAACCCTACTTTGACGTCTGTTGCAAAATCAGAGGAACCGGCAAGGCGGTTTAATCCAGAAGCCTCCGCATGGCGAAAGAAATGCGTGGAAGAGCCAACACCTGGCCAAAACTCTGTACCTCAGGCCACCTCAGTTACTCCACCAAATGGTGATATTCAGCTCTTAATTCACCAGCAACAAGAAGATATTATGGCATTAACTCTACCGCAACCTGAAGTTCCTGTGTTCTCCGGCGACCCCATCGGGTACTGCGAATTCGTTCGCGCCTTCGAAAACCTTGTGGAACGAAAAACCTCAAGCGCTAGCACAAGACTTTATTATCTTCTGCAATACACTAGTGGTTCTGTCCAAGATCTTGTGCGAAGCTGTCTAACAATGCCTGATGACATTGGCTATAATGAAGCTAAGAGGCTATTGGCAGAGCGATATGGGCAACCATACAATATTGCCACTGCGTACGTGGACCGCGTAATTAATGGTGCACCAATCCGTGTTGAAGATGGTCCTTCGCTACAGAAATTCTCTATACTATTGACCAGCTGTAGAAATACCCTCAAGGAAATTGGCTACCTGAACCGTCTTGAAAACCCTGACAGTCTGAGGAAAATCGTAGAGCGGTTGCCTTATCCACTGAGGCTGAAATGGCGTGATCTTGTGGATACAATCTCCCAGAAGGAAAAGAGGGATCCCAACCTGAAAGACATATCGGAGTTTGTGGAAGCAAGATCAAGAGCAGCCAACCACCCCATTTTTGGTAAGGTCCAAAGCGAACAGAGACCGTCCTTTAACTCCAGGGCAAGCACGAGAAACAGACGAGACGGTAAATCTTTCACCACACAGGGACTAGAGCAACCCTTCCCACAGCGACCAAACAATAAAGAAGAAAGAAAGGAATTTAAGTGCCCCTCTTGTAAAAGAAACCACTGGCTGTCACAATGTGATGAGTTCAAGAAGTTAAGTTTAGGCGACCGCTACCAGTTCGTTCGTGCGAATAAGCTATGCGTTAATTGTCTAGTTCCTGGTCATTTTGTTCAAGACTGTCCAAAACGGAGCTTTTGTCGTATTCAAGGGTGTACAAAGAAGCATTCAACTTATCTACACGTGAAAGAAACGCCACCAAGTCAGAACGAGAAAGAAGGTCAAACCGAACCACCAACAACTCCAAATGCAGCACAAGCGAGTAACAGCTACTTAAACGTGAACACATCTCAAGTGACCAGCGGTTTTGTGATAGGATTATCGATAGTTCCAGTGAAGGTTAAAGTAAAGGGTAGCAGTAAGAAAGTGCTAACGTATGCATTCCTGGATTCAGGCTCAAACACGTCGTTCTGTACAGAAGATCTTCTCAGAAAACTCGGCACCAAAGGGAAGGAAACGTCCCTCTCCCTCACAACCATGCAAACGTCTAGCCAGTCAATCGAGTGTTCTCTTGTGAATCTGGAAGTATCGGATCTCATCGAGCAAAACCAAATCGAGCTACCAATGGTGTATTCTACGCCCAGCCTCCCGGTCTCAAATGACACCATCGGAACGCAAGAAGATGTAAACCGCTGGCCACACTTGGAGGGAATTAAAATGCGAAGTATAGAATCGGAAGTCGGTCTTCTCATTGGAAGTGATGCTCCTCAAGTGCTTCAACCGAAAGAGTTTAGAGAAAGCAAAGACGGCGGTCCTTTTGCAACACGAACAATTTTCGGATGGGTATTAAATGGTCCCCTAGGCAGAAAAGAAAGCAAGGCTCCTACTGCAAACTTCCTCGATACAAGCGCCAAGCTAAGCAAACAATTTGAAGATTTCTGCAACTTAGAATTCAACGACTCCAGCTACAAGCCTCAAGCTTGCATGTCACAAAACGACCGAAAAGCGTTACACATCATGGAAGGCTCAGCAAAACTTTCAAATGGCCACTATGAAATTGCCTTACCTTGGAAGAATGATCCACCACTTCTAATGAACAACAAATCACAAGCAAGACAGAGACTACACCCACTGAAGAAACGTCTTCATAGAGATTTAGCTTTACACAAGAAGTACAGAGACTTCATGGATGATCTGATTAACAAGGGCTACGCAAGAAAGGTTAGCAAGGAAAATCTGGACTACTCAAACGTATGGTATTTGCCACATCACGCTGTGTTTCATCCCCAGAAACCTGACAAGGTCCGCGTCGTATTCGACTGTTCAGCCAAATTCCAGGGTACTTCTTTAAATGACCAGCTGCTACAGGGGCCGGATTTGACAAATACGCTTGTCGGTGTATTAACACGGTTCCGGCAAGAGCAAATCGCTTTCATGTCTGACATTGAGGCTATATTTTATCAGGTTCAAGTACCCCCTCGAGACTGCGACTATCTGCGATTTTTGTGGTGGCCAGACGGCGATCTGAACAAAGACCCTGAAGAGTACCAAATGTTAGTTCATCTGTTCGGTGGTGCCTCGTCCCCGAGCTGCGCAAATTTCGCCTTGAAGAAAACTGCAGAAGATAATAAGGCAGCCTTTGATGCAATCACAGTAGAGACTGTTAAACGAAACTTCTACGTCGATGATTGTCTAAAATCAGTCGCCACAAATCCTGGAGCTATTCGTCTGGTGGGAGAACTCCGTGAAATGCTATCCAAGGGAGGATTTCGTCTCACTAAATGGATATCGAATTCAAGAGACGTAATCAGCTGCGTTCCCGAAATTGAAAGAGCACCATCGGTTAAGAATCTCGACTTAAGCAACAATCTAGCACTCACTGAAAGAGCTCTGGGCGTCCAATGGAATGTACAGAAGGATACATTCAGCTACAAAATCGCTGGAAAAGATAGACCGATCACAAGGAGAGGAATTCTGTCCATCATTTGCTCGGTGTACGACCCTCTTGGCTTTGTTTCACCATGCATACTACCCGCTAAAGCAATTCAACAAAACTTGTGTCTCAAGGGCCTCGGATGGGACGATCAGATTCCTGAACCCTGCAAGCAAAAATGGCAAACCTGGCTGAAGGAACTCCCCAAACTGGAACAGTTTGAGATTCCGCGATGCTTTAAACGGCCAAACTGCTCAGACATACAACGATGCGAGCTCCACCATTTCTCCGATGCATCTAGCCAAGGCTATGGAGCTGTCTCATATCTTCGCCAAATCGATATACATGGTGAAGTTCACTGTTCGCTAATTATGGCAAAGTCCAGATTGGCCCCTCTCAAGGCAATGACGATCCCACGAATGGAGTTGTCAGCGGCAGTCTTAGCAACAAGGCTGGACCGCATGATCAAACAAGAGGTTGACATGGCTGTTCACAGCTCTACGTTTTGGACTGACAGCACATGCGTTCTTCGCTATATAGAGAACAAAGATAAGAGATTTCAGATCTTTGTTGCCAACCGCGTGTCGGCCATTTTAGACCAGTCTACAGCTGCGCAGTGGAGATACGTTGAAAGTACGCTCAACCCGGCTGACGAAGCATCCAGAGGAATGACAGTAGATGAGCTGTTAATGAATGAACGCTGGAAGCACGGACCACCGTTCCTGAAGAAAGCGGAGCAGTCATGGCCACAAAGACCGGAGAACCTGGGCGAGATCCCTGATAACGACCCAGAAGTGAAGAAGGGAGTCGAAACATTTGCAAACAAAGCAAGCGTCTCCTGCGATTACATTGGCAATGCAATGGAAAATATTTCGTCATGGTCCCGGCTTAAGAAGATTATAGCATGGGTGTTGCGCTACAAGAATATTTTGCGAAACCGAAGTCAGAACAGCAACACAAACAAAACCATCCAGCTCCAATCCGATGATAGTATCATTTGGCCATTAAGCATTAGCGAAATTAATGAAGCTGAAAATGAAATCATTAAATACGTCCAGAAGCAAACCTTCAAACCTTAAGAAGAACAGCAGCATTTACAAACTAGACCCAGTCTTGGAAAATGGACTTCTCCGTGTAGGAGGACGATTGGAACACGCACCAATAGAAAATGACGCCAAACATCCCATTATTCTTCCAAAGAGACACCACGTTACTAAGCTGATTATTGAATACTTCCATCGCGCTTCAGCCCACTCTGGAATCGAGTACACTCTATCACTTATCAGGCAAAGGTATTGGATCTTGGGAGCACGATCTAATGTCCGCAACATTATCAACACGTGTTTCAGCTGTCGGCGCCGCCAAGCTCCCGTAATGCAACAGAAAATGGCCAATTTGCCGCAAGATCGTGTCACGCCTTCAAAGCCACCATTTACGTATGTAGGCGTAGATTTGTTTGGTCCCTTTACAGTGCGCCGCGGACGAACAACCGCTAAGAGGTACGGCGCTTTGTTTACGTGCCTCACGATAAGAGCTGTCCACATCGAGATTGTTCACTCTATGGATACAGAATCGTTCATCAACGCCCTTCGACGCTTCATCGCGAGAAGAGGAAGGCCAGAGGAAATAAGATCCGACAACGGAGGAAACTTCGTTAAAGGCGAGAAAGAGCTACGGAAGGCGCTCCAAGAATGGAACCAGAACCAGATCCATGAATTTCTCTTGCAGCAAGAAATTAAATGGACATTCAATCCACCGGCTGCTTCACACCACGGCGGAGTGTGGGAGAGATGCATTAGAACTGTAAGGAAAGTTATGAAAGCATTGCTGAAACAACAGGTCTTAGACGACGAAGGTCTAAGTACACTGATGTGCGAAGTTGAGTCGATAGTGAATGGCAGACCAATAACCAAAGTGTCTGACGATGTGAAGGATCTCAACGCGCTAACACCTAACCATCTTCTGCTTCTCCGAGCTGACAATTACAGCTTTCGCAGATGGCGCCAAGTTCAATACCTCAGCAACGTGTTCTGGCGCCGCTGGACCAGAGAATATCTTCCATCCCTACAGCAACGCCAAAGATGGACCAAGTTACAGTCAAACCTAGCAGTTAATGATATCGTCCTTCTACTAGACGAAAACCTACCGCGTAGTGTATGGCCGCTAGGACGAGTGCTCGAAGTTTACCACAATCGGAAGGATGGGCTAGTACGCTCTGCTAAAGTCAAGACCAGGACCTCTGAGTTAGTGCGACCCATAGACAAGATTGTTCTACTGGAGACTGCGGAGATTTTAAGCAAGAGTTAGCAACTAAGAATATTATCATAATGGACACGTAGTGATTAGTATGAACATTTATAGTTTAGTAATCAATAGAGTTTGCGTTTCAAACCTGTTATGGTTATTTAGTAAAGGCTCCTATCGCCTTTAAGGGGCCGGAATGTTAGTTTTGAAACGCTCCCTGATTTTAAGACATTTTCTAGTAACAATCAATAGCTTTGGTTTCAGTAGAACGTGCTCAAATGTATTACGCATCGGTTAGGAATTTGCAGTTTCATGCTTACTCAAAGCTAAATTCGTGTAGGAAATTAAACAACACTTCTAAGATGTAGTTTACACGTTTCAAGTAACGCCCTAGGCATAATCACGTATGCGCGCGTATAAAAAGCGACTCGTAACAACCGTAATCGTTTGTTAGTTATTCCGCAACCGCTACGATCAGAGGATCAATCGGCTATAGGCTACCATTTGACAATTATTGAGTTATACTCTCTGCTGTCGTCTGTGCGAGTCGTCACCAAAGTAAGTTCCTTATCTGTTACTTTCATTGTTATTACTGCCAGCGACTAGTTTTCAATGTTGAAGTGTTGTCACGCTACGAAACCAATTGTCTGATCTTTACCAAATTATTGTTATCGTGATCAAGATACGTTCGATGCTAGTAGTTTTAGTTCTGTTATTTCTACTATTCCGGTACTTTGGATGAAATGTTCTCAGCATTCTTTTTATGCTACGAGTTGTTAGTTATGTCTATTAGTCTTTCTGAAACCGCCCTTTTTTGTCGGCCGGTTAAGTACCGATTATTATGTCTGTTATATGCCTATGTAGCTAACGCTTTATCTTAGCTGTATTGTATTTAATTATCGTTTTCAGTTCGAACCTACACTACACTACATTATACTACCTTGTTCTACTCATTTGTGCCGCATCTACGAACTTTACTACCATCAAGTTTACTTCATCAGTTATTCTGGGAACTGTTTTGTTACCGTAATTCACCTCCTGTCATCACCGTCTTCACTAGTTTGTCTCGAGAACCTTGAACTGTGATTAAACGTGATTTTAATCATTCTGCAAAGTTTCTGAGTATGACGCAACCTTAGGATCTTGGCAACGACACAATAAGCACATGGACATGTTATCTGCTCGTAGATTATTGCCTAATCTCGATCTTTAGCAGGTTTTTGGGCAGTTTTAGAGCAAAAATGAGAAAAGAAAGAAGCGCACTGAGATTGAAAACCTGCCCAAGAAGGTAGATTTCAGAATATGAGATGAAATTGCTTGCATTCCATTGAACTGTGGAATGAACACGAAATAAAGGTTAGAAAGATCATCACAGTTTGTTAGCGACTCAAGCAACTCCAAGCAAACCTAAAAAACAGTCAAGCTTGAACGGGATTGTAATCCATGGCCGTGAGTAGTAGCATGTGGCCCTTCAGACCGGATTTGATAGGTAGTCATCAAATGACGCCATCGACGAGAATGACAAAAGAAAGGGGAGTGCATAAATTAGGGGCCACTTTTGAGAATACCCTGTCCCAAGAGACACCATCACCCTAAGAAGTACGTGAAAAAAAAAATTAAAAAAAACAACAAGTTTGAACGCAACCCTATGTGCATACATTAGAAAAACAATGGGGAAAGTTTGAACATAACCCAAAAATATAGTTTCGTAAGGATTGAGCGCGTGTGTGTAACGATAAAACAGTACTGTGTTTGTATATCGTTTTGGCGGTAAATAGGCTGGCTTGAACAGAGTTCTGTTCTGGTCTAGAGTTGAAGAGTGAATGAGAGACTACAGCGGAGCAAAGGGATGGCCCAAAGAGAATACACCGATCACGAACACACATATGACCTCACAACAATTCAATCACTAGCACACCAGATGACCTCATCGAAAACCAATGAAAACACGACTAAATGACAGTTTTAGCGCACAAATGTTTGGTATATTCCAGATTCTTAGTCCGATCAAGCTTAATCAACTGTCATAGTAGCGCTATTGTTTTCCATCCAAGGCGATAATCCTTTTTTTACACATGTTTACAATTTTATTAGCACTTGCAGAACGTTCGACTCGTTTATCAATCAAGCATATCATACGTAATTTTTTTTTTAGAAAACGCTTAAAAGAAGTGTGCAGCAATGCTTCTAAAATTTCGAATCACTAAGGACCATTCTAAAGATTGTTTTTAAACGAGACGGGAGTATTTTGGATTTTTGTAGTCCAAGATTTTCTTAATATGGGTTTTGGGAATCACTTAAGAGCGTTGTATTGTGAAACGGGAATGTTGGACTGGTTTCACATCGTATTTGAAAATGGGTTCACAACATTGACGTGGTGAACAAACAAAATACATTTCAAACGCCATAATGCAATCGCTGCTCAGTGCAGATTTCAGCTTTTCAAAAGCTTCTTGCTGTTGCTTGCAAGTTGTCGAAGCGGGTCACAGGGTGGAGAAATCTGCAATGAAATTGGAACAGTAATTAACTAGACCAAAGAGTCTACCTACCTCGGCAGAGCACTGTAGAGTACGAGCTGCCTGTATAGCTTTGACCTTTCTGCCTTCGGAAGAGAGACCAGCAAAAAGACTTTGAAACCAAAGAAAACCAACTCGGAGGTGCTGAAAAGGCATTTTTCTTTTTCGTTTTTTAGCCCTTGAGCCTCGGGTGGGTACGTGGTAAGAGCTCGCGAGCCTGCGGGCAGCTCAATCTGGTGGTAACCTCATCGTAGATCGACTTTCGGAAATACCTTGGCCCCATTCATCGCCGGTAACGTCAGTTCTAAGGTCGGTAACGCTCACGGAACACCACTTTGTTAACTCACCTTGTGTCAACGCAAACACGTATATCCCCATTGGACTTAGGATCAGCAAGAACTTTTCCAATGAACGTTGGCTTTTGGACAGATGTGGACCTTGCGGGGTAGTTTAGGTGGTTTAGAATTTTGAGGACGCGTGAACCGGCGCCGAATAAGGTGTTTCCATTTGCGCAGTATTCCGGTTTAATCCTTTTTCAGAGTGAGGTCTGTCTCCCGAGTACATTTAGGTCGAAGGTTCCGTAAACAGCACATGTCCACTAGCTGATCCCTGATCATTTCGTTTGCTCTTTCTCCTCGTAGTCACAACTCTTTACGAACTGTCGCAAACGGGCTGCAAAGCGTCAAGAGGTTCATCACGTAGCTGAGAGACAGAATGAGGATATGTCTCTCGAAAGGCACATTCTTCTTAGGCTCGAAGAAAGCGGTTGGTGGTGAAGCCCTGTAGTGTCATCTTCACCCGTGTCCGGAAATGTTGCAAATCTTGAACCTATTTTCAAGCAAGGTGAAGGAGAACTGCCCGCTTTTGCGTGGAATCAGTGATACCCGAGGCAAGAATACCAGTGACTTGACCCACCTCGACCAACGCTGTCCAAGAGTTGACGAGGCCTTCAAGGAAAAGGGCGGCAAAGCGGGAAGTTGGAGGAGAGCTAGGGAAGGAGATAACTTGCTTGCGTTGTGGTGCTCATCCTCGTCGCCAATTTAACATTCCTTTATTTCATTCGAATGGAGTCGTAGCATATGCACGAACAATTTGTGACTCTCTAGGAAATATAGACTATGCCGATTACATACGAAACCTAATCTAAGTCACGTGGACGATTACCAAAATATGCTTATCAGAAACATTATCCACGAATACTACATACATTAAGATTTATTTTGTGCTAGCTCATTACAATTCTAAATAGTAATTATAGGATTATAATTTTAACTATAGGTGCTTTCAACCTCATTTACAGTAAGTGGTTAAACCGTTGAAAAACTGTGTACAGCTCTTCTTATTCTCAGATTTTTATTACAATGTGTATATTTAGTTAAGATTTCGCACTTATCTCATTATTTTTTTTTCCATGAAAGTTGACAGTAAACTGATGTTCACATCACCGTACAATGGCAAAAGTATTTTTGGTGCAATTGGATCTAATGTTACATTCACATGGAGGTTTTCTGGTGGAGTTGAAACGATTACTTGGGGACTAAAAAATCCAAGTGGAACCAACTTAGTAGTTCTCGACCCTCATGGCGGAGTATTACTTCAAGCTCCACCCCCTTACAGCCAACGTGTTAGTGGAGTCTTTGTTGGCAATGCCTCCTCTGGTCAGGCCATATTTACAATCAGTTACATTAAAAAGGGAGATGATAGATCTTATACCTGCCAGCTTATCAAAACTTCTGATGGTTTTGACATGAGAGATGACCATGTGAAATTGAGTGTGGAAGGTAAGTTAAGTTATAGATGCATGAAAATTCCATAGCACGGATGATTTTGTTGATACATGAAATATCCCTCTCCCTGCCTATATGAATTGAGGTGTTGCTGTCGCGTAGATGCCAGATGTATTTAGATAGTTCTGTGCTGTTCATGTAGCTCCTGTGGTGGAATGAATGTTTGTGTTGCGTGAATCTTTGCGTGAATCTTTTACTGAATGGAGGTAAAAAAAAAAGCGTAAAAACTAACATCGGCAGAACATTTCTCCAACTAATCTCTAGACATTTCCCAAGACATCATAAATATCACAGCCTTTTTAACAAAAACAACGTCAAGGTCAGTTACAGTTGTATGGACAATATGCAATCTATAATTAACAAGCACAACAAGAAAGTAACCAGCATCGACACCAAACCTAACGCCCAAGACCAAAGCAACTACCGCGATAAAGACCAATGCCCCATTGACAATAACTGCTTAACATCAGCTGTAATCTACAACGCCCGAGTCACAACAGGCGATACTACGAAGAACTACATCGGATTGACAGAAGGAACATTCAAGCAAAAATTCACGCAACACAAACATTCATTCCAACACAGGAGCTACATGAACAGCACAGAACTATCTCAATACATCTGGCATCTACGCGACAGCAACAAAGACTTTAATATTAAATGGACTATCATCTGCAAAGCAAGACCGTACAGCAACATCACGAGGAGATGCGACCTTTGCACGACAGAAAAACTAATGATAATTAACTCCAAGCCCGACGAACTGCTAAACAAAAGATCTGAACTGATCTCGAAGTGCCGCCACGAAAACAAGTTCTACTTAAGGTACAATTGACTGTCATCTTTATAAATAGACTTTCACTCACTACCCACGCCCTTAAATAGCCCACTCACGCCCATTGTAATTATGCAAATAACAATAACTTTTCTCACACGCTTGTATATAAGTGATAGGAATTTTCTTTATTAAATACTGTCTGATGAGTGCGTAAGCACGAAACTCAGAGTAACAGTGAATCATGTGCTCGTTTCATTAGCCTCACCTTTCTACGATTTAGCTCTACACTTATGTGTATTGAGCACTATTTTAACAGTGTTGGCAGCCTTATTGTTATTAATAATTATATTATTATTATTATTATTATTATTATTATTATTATTATTATTATTATTATTGTTATTATTATTATTATTTGTCATCTCATAGCTTAACTGCTTTTAAAATCTGGTAATAAACAATTGAGCATCAACTTGCATCTCAAAATCCTAGTCATTCCTAGGATGCAGGCCTTTTGGAGGGTTCCAAAGTTCAGATTATGGCTGGTCTTAAGGAAGTCAGGTACATCTAGCTTGCAAAACCAGGTCTTTGCACCTTTTGGCATGCTTCCAAGAGCACCAATCACGATAGGTATTATTGTAACTTTCAAGGCTCCATGAATTCTTCTGATTTCAAATGCTAGTTCCTGGTACTTTTCAACCTTCTCCTCTTCAGTTCTGGTGATGTTCTGGTCCGGTAGCACAGCTATGTCAATAAGTGTCCATTTCTGTATGTCTTTATGCACTAGAGTAATATCTGGACGATTATGTCTCCGCACTTTGTCTGTGTAGATAGTCATGTCCCAGGTAATCCTCACCTCTCCATTTTCTGCGGCTGTCAAAGGTTGATGGTCATACCACCTGTCAGTACACTCTATCCCATACTTCCTGCACATCTCCCACTGTACCCGCAGGGCCACCTTGTGGTGGCACGTCTTATACTCTCTCTGGGCAAGCTTTTTGCATCCACTGACGATGTGTCGTACTGTTTCAGTAGCATTTTCACACAATCTACACAGTGGTATCTCTGAGGTCTTATCTATGCTGTACTTGTTCGAGTTTGTTCTTAAAGCTTGTTCCTGAGCAGCAAGAAGCAAACCTTCTGTCTCTTTATTTATTATTTTTTTTAAGAGTCCTTTCCTAAGCCATCTCCAAGACTCCTCTCCAGCTTCCTCTGATATTTGTTGGACAAACGCATCAAGTAGGGCTTTCTTCTTCCAGTTTTTAACTTTCTCTTCTTTCCTCCTCTTCTCGTAGTCCTGCAGACTCTGTTCTTCAACAATCACTCTCTCCTTCAACGCAACTTGAAGCATCCACACTCTGCTCTCTCTTAGGTAGCCATGAGGGGATTTGCTGTCCCTTCTTACACACCCCTCGATGCCGATCAGTCCTCTCCCCCCTTACTTTCTCGGCAGGTACAGCCTCGCAACATTACTCCTGGTGTGCAGACAACCATTCATTGCCAAGATCGTCCTAGTTCTTCTATCCATTCTGGCTACCTCCTCCATTGTCCAGTCGACAATCCCTGCACTGTAGCGTACTTCACCTACAGCCCAGTTATTTGTGCCATCGATCAAATTTCCTCCATTGAGTATGATCTACACAACTTCTTGACTCTTCTGATATACTCCGATGTTATCTTGCCTTTCATCTTGGTGTTGAGAGTCTGGTCCAACTGTAAGATGCCAAGGTATTTGTAGCCTCCCTCCTCTATTTCCCCGATATGCTGGTCGTCGTGTAGTTCTATTTCGCTACTGCCAAGTTGTTTTCCCCTTCTCATTTCCAGGACAGCATTCTTGTCTAGCCAAAACGACATGTTAATGTCGTGCGAGAAGATCCTTGCTACTTGAAGAAGTGAGTCCAGTTGATCTTTGCTAGCTATGTACAGCTTCAGATCATCCATGAATAGTAGGTGGTTAATGGGCTTCATGTCCCTTGCCAGTTTGTATCCAGCTCTCAATTTTCGTAGTACCAGGGTCAAGGGTAACATGATTACTATAAACAGTAGTGGGGACAAGGACTCACCTTAAAGAAATTCCTGTCCTAATGTGCATCTTCCCGAGAGCCATTCCTCCTGATGCCAATACTGTCTTCCAGTTCACCATGCTGTTGCTGATTATAAACACTATATTCTTGGCAGCCCCAACCATCTCCAGGCATTTCAGAATCTATGAATGTGGCACCATATCATATGCCTTCTTGTGGTATATCCAAGCCATGGACAAGTTAGTCAACCTTCTACGCAGTCCTTCAGGATTGCCTTGTCTACAAGCAATTGATCTTTAGTTCTGCGGGAGCCCTTCCTGCACCCCTTCTGTTTATCTGTTGCCAGACCATTCCTTCCCAAGTGTTGGTATAACTTCTCTCTTATAACTCCTGTCAAGAGCTTCCACATTATGGGTAGGCAGGCAATAGCGCGGTAGTTGCTGGCCTGGGGCACCCTTCGCTGTGTCCTTTTGTATCAAAACTGTTTTTCCCCTGACCGTCCACTCTGGTACATTCCTTGACATATACAGCCTTGCAAGCATTCTTGCAATCTAGAGTGTAATCCTGTCAGTTTCTTAAACCAGAACCCCTGAACAAGATCGGGACCAGCTGCCTTCCAGTTTGCATATTGCTCACTTGATTTATTATATCCTCCACAGTGATGCTGATATCTTCTTACACCTCTGTTGTACTTAACTCCACCTCTACATCCTCTAGCCATTGTGACCGACTTCCTCCTACCAGATGTTGCTCCAGAAGGAGGTTGCTTCTGTGGGATCAGGTAACATTGTTTCTCCTCGTTCCTTTCCATATAGTGTTTTGTAGAACAGCTTCTGGTTGGTTCTAAACAGGTCGTTCTGTTTGAACTGTTGACATCTGTCATCGTATCTTTTGATCTTAACTCCACCTGCCTTGATCCTCTGTTTCTACATGCATGAGACATACAAAGTGTCACTTTCCTCAAGATGATATTTTCTGTTCAACCTTTCCCTCTCTCGTTGTTTCAGTCTCATGTTTCCTCTTCGGACTTCCTCATTCTCTTCCAGAATGGCTCTTCAGTTCTTCTCCCTTTCCTGCCTTTTATCATTCCCATTCTTTCTGTAGTGTTATATGCATGTGCATACATTAAAGAATCCAGTTCAGTAATGTCGTGCGTCTGAATCCTTTTGACGGCTTCGTTGATTTTTGCAACTTCTGCTTTCAGCTTCGTTCTTTCGCACGACTTCAGTGATGGTAATCCTATTCTCTGTTCTAGTTGTATAATTTCTAGGATCCTGTCCCAAAGGGCTTCCAATTCTTGGCTGATCTCTTTTTGTAATTCTTCAGCAGTGAAAACGTTGGGTTCTTTTTCACGTTGGTGTTCTTCTTGGGTATGAGATGCTGTTGCATGGTCTGCTGTATCTGTGGTAAAAAGCTCCGTACTTTGAGTTTCCTGATGTTCATGCTCTGGTGTATCTGTGGCATGGAGCTCTGTAGTTTCAATTTCCCGATGTTCATGCCTTACTCGTATGGTTTTTTCCTCTTGCTCCAGTCTCTAGCAACGTCTTGTTCTTAATCTGGCGTACTTGATTAGCCAATCTCTGCTCGGTGACTCCTGTTAGTTCGTTGTTGATGTTACGGGCCTTCCACAAGTCTAGCAATCTTTTTCAGTACCCTCGCCTCTCTAGTTCACTCCTGATGTAACATTTAAACAACGTTTATTATCCTCCTTTGACCATCCTAATCTTTTCTGTCGTTGTTCAGCAGTAGCAGGATGTCGACGGGGCCTCCGCTGCCGATCCACAGGACACCTGCCGGACGCGACACCTTCACAACAAGCTCCAGTCCCGTTGACGTCGTTAGTTTGAAATTCAATATTTGACATTCTCTCATCAAGTGAGGTTGTTGTAACCCTAGCACGGG
>BLFO01003992.1:502136-519636 GCA_014634245.1 Montipora cactus
TACTATTTAAGACAGAGAGTTAAACTTCAGAAAGTGTAGCAATGAAAGAAACAAAATGGAACCTTAGAGAGAGACCGTGATCAACTAGTCAAAATGCTGCAAACTCAGCCCCTTTTCTAAAGACTAACATAAAAGTTTCACTTACACATTAGTTCCTGCTTGCACTGCAATTCATGCATGCAGCCAGCTTCTAGTTAAACTATTGTAGTGAAGTGTTATAACAAAGGAACAACACACACAAGATGGCGGATCTACACAACACAACTTTATTCCCCACACCACGTGCGTGGTTCAACCGCTGACCTAATGTTTCATCTCCCTATTTTTTTAGCGAAAGAAAAGCAAGTAAACAAAGGAAACACAACTGAAAAAATTACAGAATTTACAAACAGTGGCAATGCAAAACTTCAGACAAAATGACCACTGGAGTAGTGTTTCTGTTTCTAAATTGAAGAAAAGACTTTGTGACATGTTACAAACTGTTCTTACTGTAGCTAAAACTTGACATAGTCTTTGAACCTTGGAGGTTCTCTAACTGTCCTACCGGACCGTGTGGTAGTAGCCATAGACATTTTGACTGGTGTTGACCTAGGATTATGCAGGGTTCCTGCACCAGACATCTCAACTTCAGTGTCTTTTAGGTCTTCATCCGATGGGGCTGTGTCTTCATCAGATGGGGCTGTGCATACAAACTCTGATGCCTTGGGCTCTTCAGTTCTCAGCAAATGGCGACGATTTCTTCGGTACTCTCCCCGCTCTGTTTTAACCTCGTAGGATCTAGATAACGGAAGAGTCTCCGTAACTTTAGCAGGCTTCCACTTGTTGCCTTCTCGAACTCTTTCAAACTCGCCATTCATCAGTGGTGGCAGTTCCTTCGCTGTTTTGTCATGCTGCATCTTCTGCTTTCTTTGCCTTTCTTTTAACTTAGGCAAGACTTCTTCAGGATCATACAGTTGGGGCTTTAACATTTCTCTGCTCATTGGAATTTGGGTTCTCAAACGCCTTCCCATTAACATTTGCGAGGGTGACAAGTTGACTTCATTCAAAGGAGTATTACGATATGAAAGGAGGGCTTTGTATGGGTCGTCGGCTTTCTCAAGCATTGACTTGACTGTTTGGACTGTTCTCTCCGACTGACCATTTGACTGGGGGTACCCTGGACTCGACGTGACATGATGAAAGCCCCAGTCCTCCGAAAACCTTTTAAACTCTGCAGAACTGTAGCATGGACCATTGTCCGAAACTACCACTGAGGGCACACCATACCTTGCCAACTGAGACCTGAGTGCAGTAATTACCCCAGTGCTGGTCATGGAAGGAAGCAAGGTTAGTTCTGGCCACTTGGAGTATAATCAATAGTAACAAGGTAGTTTCGACTATTCTTGTGTAGGATGTCTGTGCCAACCTTAGCCCAGGGTAGTGGTGGGATCTCGTGTGACCTCAGTGGTTCAGGCTGCTGACTTGGTCTATTTTCTAAACATACTGGACAGTTCTTAATCTTCTCTGTCATCCCAGGCCAGAATAATACTTCACGTGCTCTCGCTATTGTCTTGTTGTTTATTCCAAGGTGTCCCTCATGAAGTTTCTCAACCATCTCCCCTCTCAAACTGCTATGAACAACGATCTTTTGCCCCTTTACGATAAGTCCATGTTCTACCGATAATTCATCTCTGTAGTTCCAGAATACCTGTGCATTGAAGGGGACTTGACCTCTGGAATCTGGCCAACGAGACAATATTATTCGTTGAAGTTCGGACAGGATCTCATCTTCCTTGGTTGCTTCAACGAACTTGGCCAACTGTTGGTCTGAGATGACATGCTCTACTAAGCTGATGTCTAACTGCTCAGCATTTGTCAGGTACTCTTCTAAATGGGCTCGTGATAGAGCATCCGCTAAGTGTAGGCTTTCCCCACGCTTGTACACTACAGTGATTCCTGGGAAGCGTTGGAGCTGGACCAGCATCCGTTGGAGGCGCAAGGGTGCTACGTGTAGAGGCTTTTTCATAATGGCCTCCAAAGGCTTATGATCCGATTCAACTGTAACATCACGGCCCACAATATACTCTGCAAATTTGGCACAGCCAAAAGTTCTTTTTCAATCTGAGCATAATTTTACTGTGTGGGTGTAAGCGCCTTTGAGGCATAAGCTACTGGTTGGTTTCCCTGAATCAATGCAGCACCAAGACCGATGGAAGTTGCATCAACTTGCAACGTCAACGCTTTCTGTGCATCATAATATCCTAACACTGGAGCAAGGGTAAGCGATTCTTTGATTGCTTGGAAACTGGTTTCCTGCTGTTTTTCCCAGTGCCACAGAACATCCTGATGTAGTAACTGTCTCAACGGTGTGGTAAGGTCTGACAGGTTTGGGATAAACTTACTGACATAGTTGACCATCCCCAACAGCCTTTGGACACCAGCCTTGTCTGTCGGTCTTGGCATCTCGACTATAGCTCTAACCTTTTCCGGGTCTGTCCTCAAACCATCCTTGGAGAACACATGGCCATGGAACTTCACTTCATTCTGCTGGATATGACACTTTGACTTCTTCAATCGAAGGTTACTGTCTCGGGAACGCTGCAAAACAGCTCTCAACCGCGTGTCATGTTCTGCCGTATTGCGGCCATGTATGATTATGTCATCCATAATGACCTTCACACCTGGTAGCCCTTCAAAAACTTGCTCCATTCTCTGTTGGTAAACCTCTGGTGCAGATTTAATTCCCATTGGCATCCTCAAGTATCGATACCTTCCAAAGGGGGTATTAAATGTCAGGAGTTTACTGCTCTCCTCATCTAACTAGATTTGGTAGAATGCCTTTTCTGCATCCAAAGTTGAAAACACTGTGGCTCCTGTACAATTTGCTGTAATGTCATCGACTAACGGTAATGGGTACTGTTCTCTTTTAATGGCCACATTGAGATCTTTCGGGTCTAAACACACACGAATAGACCCATCCGGTTTATCAACACAAACAAGACTGCTAACCCAATCAGCTGGTTCATTCAAGGGTACTTTCTCTAGGATTCCAGCCTCCACCATTCTGCCCAGTTCCTTCTTCAATGGCTCTCGCTTCGAGTGGGGAACTCGCCTGGGTGGGTGCACTACAGGAGGAACCGAGGGGTTGATATTAATGTGGTACTTCCCAGGGAGACACCCAAGTCCTTGGAATACTTCAGGGAACTCATCTAGAATACTGTTATCTTTAACGGCATTTATGCGCTGGATAAGATGCATCTTCTCACATGTTTCCCTACCCAAGAGGGGCACATAATTTCCATCAACAACTTGAAAACAAACTTGATACTCTTCCCCACGCACCCAACAAGGCGACTCACACTCCCCAACAGGTTTAATGCGCGTTTTGGTGTAACTCTCTAACTTTGCTGAGGAGGATTGCAAAGGTTTTTTCGTGATCTTGTCATAAGCAGCTTTAGGTGAGACATTGCACTGGGCCCCAGTATCTAATTTGAACAACTCTTGGACGTTTCCAAAACTGACAGTTTCAACCCAGTCCTTGTTTTCTGCTCTAATTGCCCCAATAAACATAACCTCAGTGTCAGAGGCACAATCATCAAGAGTATTTACCTGCTTCTTTTGCCCCTCTGGGCCACGACACATCCTTGAAAAATGGTTCATTTTCCTACACTTGTGACAGCGCCTACCTACAGCAGGACAAGAAGAGGGTGCATGCCGAATACCACAATTCCCACAAGGCGTTCCCCATTGGGACTTCAAACCTTTTCCGCCCACTACATCCACATTCTCAACTCTGCTGTTCTCTTCTTTTAAGCTCTTCATGTGCTGTTTGCTTGTTTCGGCAATACGAGCAGCTTGTAACGTTTTCTCTAAGCTCTGTTCTCTCTCCATCAGCCTTTCCTTTGAATGTGGATCTTTGAGGCCCAGCACGAACATAGACATAATCCACGCATGTTCTTTATCACCAAGGTCGCAGTTCTTAGCTAGAGTTTTCAAGTCGCTACAAGATTCGTCGACTGTTTCTCCCTCGTGTTGTTTTCGTTCGATAAACAGAAAGCGGTTGAAGTGCCTTGATGTCAATGGAGCGCAATGAGAGTTGAACTTCTCTTCTACGGCCGCAATTTTATCCCGATCTCCCTCGGAAGTCCAAACAAAATTTGAAAAAATCTCCACACATTCTTTTCCAAGCACATGAAGCAGCGTGGCAACTTGAATCTTTTCCTCTTTTTGGTCGAGTCCGCTCGCAACTTTGTAGAGATCCCAGGACATTTTCCAGCGTCTCCATGCTTCGGCTTTATTTGTCGCCGCACTCAAAAGTAGAGGCTCAGGTGTTCCATCCCGATTCTGACACCATGAAGTGTTATAACAAAGGAACAACACACACAAGATGGCGGATCTACACAAAACAACTTTATTCCCCACACCACGTGCGTGGTGCAACCGCTGACCTAATGTTACAGTAGGTGCTGCCAAACTCCACGCTACACACATGCGGGATAACTAAAAACTAATCTGACAACTAAGTCCACAAGATGTGTAAAACTTTAAGGTTTTAAAACTAATGACGAAGTGGGTGAAAGGAAACTACATGGTGGGGAATTAAATTTAATCATTAAACTGAAAGGAAAGCGTTCGATGTTACTATTCATTACAATAAACGAGAGATTGTCTTGTCTTTTCAACTCATCAGTGAAGGTTTTCCAGTATTAACTGATCAAGAATTTGTACAACAGTAACAATAGGTTGCTTGTGAAACTTGCCAAAGGTGGATGAATTTGTTTCATAACCAGTTTTAACTAAAAAGAATTGATACATTGTATTTGTGGAAACTGGCCTATGAGGTGTCTGAAAACTCACCAGCAGTTGCTTGCAATCCAGTTCTCAGCTGCACATATTCAGCTAATTAAGGACGTTCGCGCTAATTATTTGTGCGCAACTTTTACTCCACAGATAACGCGACTGTAATGTGTCACGCATTACTTAAAAGATTAGTTAGGCTAAAGTATTTCCAAGTCATCATGAAACGTTAAAGACAAAGGACCGGGAGGCTGCAAAAGGTCGCTAATCGAGTAGTGGTTAAAAACTTTGAAAACTCGAGGAAGGTTAGTTTTAGTCCACGACGTTCCGTAAATTTAATGGGGTTGGTTTGTTAAAAATGTTTATATTACGTTACGAACTTCTTAGTTCAAAATAAATGCATGTTTTCCTTTACTTTCATGAAAATAGAGCGGAATTATTTTCTCTTCCTAATGCACTTGAATAGTGCAGACCTAAAAGGAAACAGCCAGTAATTATATTTCACAAAAACCACACTCCAGAAGATGAGAAAGACGGCAGTGGAGAGATATGATACAAAAAGCACTAATAGATAACGCGTGCTTGAAACTTCGTTGCTATGCTCGAGAAAGTTTTGTTTTGTTTTGTTTTTTTTTTTTTGTACAAAAACCTTTCATCGATCGATCCTGTCTGGGGTTCCAGTCCTTCCCCGACAGGTTCCTCAAAATCGTGACAACCTATATTTTCCAAGATCTTCGCAACATTGCACCGATTTTACTCGTTTAGATCATTGGTAACCCCTATTTGTTAAGACATGAATCACTTAGTCCTCTTACAATGTACAAAATATGTTGAAATGAAAAAAAATCACAATGTAAGAAGTTGCTTTTGTTTTTTTTAATCTTGCGTTCCGTGTGTCCTGAATTCCGGAAGTGGTTACAACAGGTACCCCTTGTTGCGGATTAACTCTACTGTTTACGACATCTCCAGCATCATGCAATTATCTAAAAAATATCCACTCCTTTATTTCTATGCACAGAAACATTGACTCTAAAATTATTTTTATGATTTTCAACGGATTAGTAGACTAGGTTACATCTCGTTATGATACCCTATTTATCGAAATTAGGGCATTTTTTCCTTGCTTTTTCTCCAAAACAAAGTGTGACCGCTAACAAAGAGCCTTGGTGGATGGTGTTGTAACAGAGTTCCTCAGTATGAAACAAAGGTGTCCCACAGGGGACTGTTCTTGGTCCCATTTTATTTTCCATCTTGGTGAACGACATCAAGCCTGTTAGTTCAAGTTCACTACTGATTAAATATGCTGATGACATCACAGTTAGTGTACCTATCAGGTCAAGCCCAGGTCAGATTGACCCATCACATTAAGAAGTTTGCAGCATTAAACTCTGGGCAGACGACAAGAAGTTGACCTTAAATTTGAAGAAGACCTTTGAAATGGTAGTAAGAGGGAAGACCAGGAAAACTCCTCCAGGTGATATTGATATAATAGCTAGGAAGAAGGAGCTCAAATTGTTAGGAGTAACATTTAATGAAGACCCGTGCAACTGGGATACTCAATTTGAGCATATGCTTGGCAAGCCAATTCTAGACGTTACATTTTGAGGGTCTGCAAGTACTTTCGCTACTCCTTATCGGAGTTGACTGTGTTATTTGATAGCCTCATAATGTCATTATTTTTATATGCATTAGAAGTATGGGCCTGTGCCCACCAGGGCAAATAAATTGCACAGATTGATAAGTTTTGTAGGCGTGCTCTGCGATATGGATATACCTCCAAGTACACCCCAATGACCAGCTACATCGTTTTAAGAGATAGGCAGTTATGGAACAACATCATAACCGATGCAGCTCATCCTCTCTATGACCTTCTTCCTCCACAAAGATCACGTTTTTTTAAGAAGCAGGGGCAATGATTTTATTTTGCCACGTCTGAGAACCGAGAGGTTCAAGCGATGATTTATAGACCTTATTCATAAATGGCGGCCAATTTATAATTCTTTTGTCGAAGTGCAAATTAGCCTACCAAGCCTCGATACTATACAGTGAATTGAAAAGAATTCTTGCTCTAAAATGAGGCTTGGTAGGCTAATTTGCACGTGGACAAAAGAATTATAAATGTGACCGCCATTTATGAATAAGGTCTATTAACAGATGCCTATTTAACTTTGTTTAAGTCCATTTTAGTTGTATAGTAGTATAGAATATTACTCTTATAGACCACTTTCATAAATGGCGACCACTTTTACATTCTTTTGTATTTATGTTAATTAGACCTACTGCCCTCGTTTTAAAACAAATATTCTTTTGAAATTTACTCGTCGTAGCCAGGTTAGTAGGGCTTATTAGCATTGAAACAAAAGAATATTTTATTTGGCCCCCATTATGAAAGAGGTCTATTGTAAACTCACACGTTTGTCTGTGGGGATGTTTTTTAATAATAAAGATCCTTACTTACTTACTTAATCATACATGAGCTGCCGATATGAAATCAAGTGAAGCTATGATCTTCGCAGTTATGAACGCAATTTTTACAATTGCGTAGAGAAGCCTGAAAAATTTAGGACTTTAACGGGGTTTGAACCCGTGACCTCGCGATTAAGGTTCGACGCTCTAACCAACTGAGCTATGAAGCCATTGACGTTGAGAGCTGGTTATTTGTGGGTTCTAATGGTCCCGTGAGGAATGAATCAATGATGAAATGGTATATGAAATGAATAATTTATGAACTGCGGATATGAAATTAAGTGAAGCTTTGATCTTTGCAGTTAAGAACGCGATTTTTATAATTGCTCAGAGAAGCTTGACCAGATCCCAAGGTCATTGGCTTCATAGCTCAGTTGGTTAGAGCGTCGCACCGGAATCGCGAGGTCACGGGTTCAAACCCCGTTGAAGTCCTGAATTTCTCTACGCAATTGTAGAAATTGCCGTTGAAGTCCTGAATTGTAAAAATTGCGTTCATAACTGCGAAGATGATAGCTTCACTTGATGTCATCAATGTTACCTGGTAGACACATCAGTTTTCCCAGGGTAGACACCAGCTTGCCTGTAGAAGAATTATGATTAGCTACAGAGCTACAGAGAGGCATGAGGGGAAAACAAGTACCGGTGAGCTTTGTTATGACGTTTTAAGTACACCTAGATGCTCCATAAAGCGTATACTGGGTTGCCTGTGGTACGTGTTACACAAAAACAGAATGCACTGAATTGGGTGGTATTGAACGGCAGCGTTTCAGTTAATTTTTTCAAGTGGGGCGTTATTAAGACCATTTGATGGTCACCCACATGTCGCGCCAGCACAGGCCCTTCACGTTCACACTTTTAATTGTTTTGTAACGTCCTCTCCCGTTTTGAGGTCTTTAGTTTTTTAAGCTTTGGTAATAAATTCATTTTAAAGATAACAAAACACGCTCTTGAGTAAAATTCATTCGTTTCGTCTTTACATAAATACTATTAGTCTGCAAAAAAACAACTGCAAATTGGTCTGACGGACATTTTCCACCATGTCATGGATGTCTTGCAGTTGCACTTAGCAAACGTTTATTGCACACACTAAGAAAGGACTGAAGATGTTGTTTCCGCTTCATAATTCCTCCTCTTTTTAGCCTAATCTGATGCAAGGTCAAAACATTGTTTGGCTTTACGTTTGCACCAAACAATACCGTAAAAGCCAGGAGTTAACAGAAAAAGAAAATAGAAAAACAAAGTCTCATATATATAACTCTGAATCAAATTCTCATCTAAAGATTAATGACAATCGATCGTAAAAAAACCACGAAAATTTCGGCAGTCTCTGGCCTTTATGAATGAATGGAACGGTCATGATGTTTTGTCAAAAGGAAGCAACTGATCACGTCCAAGGCAACCATAAAGGTGCATGTGATCACCTTGTGTCAACTGAATGAACTACGGGAAAGAATGTTAATCGTTCGTTGTTTCCAGAGTAAAACAACGTACTTTTTAGCCAAGAAACTTACGTCTTTGGTTTTTAATTTTGTAATATTTAACTGAATATTTACATTTCATCTGTCGGTCAGGAAGCCTTCTTTGTCGGGTTTCTGAGAAACGTATCTGTTTTGACTTCAGGGTGAACTATTTACACAATTGCGAGGTTGAGCGGCCATGTAATTGAAAATCTGAACATCTGTGAGATACAAAAACAGACTTGCAAATTATCCCAAATCACAATGCTGACAAGCACAAAAACAGAAGAAATGGTTAATAAATATGAAGATTGTTCCTATCTGACTGTTTTTGTGTTAGAGTAGAGGGATATATTGTCACGCAAATGATGTAATTTTATGACACTCCAAACTCGCAAAAAGCTAGAGTTTCATGTAAAGAATCTTCGCACTAGTAAGTGGTAGCAATAAATTGGATTAACCAGGGAGTTAAAGAAATATTTTTGCCTTCCCAAATAAACTTCATTGTACACTACAACGACAAAATCATTTGTCAGAGAAACAAAATACCTCTCTCCTCGCGTATCACATTTCAACGCACGTATTCAAATTTTAACTCATTTTCATCGCGTCCTGATTCCTGCGAAATTTTTCTTCTTTCAAATATGAACAAAAATATTATTTCGCGTCAAGCGTTGCATCTTTTATGTTCAAATAACCGCTAAAAATAAAGATTTTTTAACGATCTATCCGTAGATATTTTTTTTCATAATTTAATATTCTCTGTCAAAAATTGCACAACAATCAAAACAAAAAAATAGCAACGCACGCAACAAATTTAGTTGCATTTACCTCTGTCGAATTCTCATGCTTAACACAGGAATTTTTAGTTATTGTGAAAATCTTTCTGTATTCGTTAGCAATCACCCTTTCAAATTTCAGAGAAATCAACCGGTCCGTGCATATTTTTTGAGTTTTTTGCAATGGGATGTCAAAGGGCCAGGTGGATGTTATGCATAATCGGGCAATCAAGTTGCGCGTGTGACCCTTTATAAACATTTTTTTTTTTCACAAAATGTTTCCGAATTGTCAAGTATCACCACAGAAGACAAGAACATCATTCTAAGAGCTTATTCTATGCAAAAAGTAGGTTCTTTCTGGAGGTAATTTTGAGACTGGAAATCAAGTTTACGGCAGACTATAAATACAAACTCAGGAGGCATGGTATATTTAATTAAGTTAACAAAACAGAAAGACGCTAACCTCATTTTGACACGAAAATGCTTTACTATTGCCATAAAAACTATCCAGTAGCTCGCATATTACAAAACATGATGAATTCATAAAGGCCACCTTTTTTTGAAACAAACAACCTATTTGCCAATGTTTTTTGAAACAAACAACCTATTTGCTCTTAGAGGCAAAACCCTTCCTATTTCATTACGTGCGTCAAGACAAGAAACTCAATCGTGTCAAATTACCGTAGGCAATTGCAACAAAATAAATTTCAGGATCGAACCCTTTCCACGAAGAACCTTTTCCTTGAATAATGAAGAAAAAAATAGACGACAAGCCTTCATTCAAACAATTCTTGGCTGTCACATTTTTTTTTTTACCTGAAGACTGTGCAGAGTTGAGTACAAATAATACAAATAACCAGACAACAGAAATGACAGATCCACTTAAGGTGTTCGATTCCTTCTCTGTCTTTGTTGAACCCATAAGTTACCAGAGAATTTAAAGAAAGCTATACCATGCCCAGTATAGATTAACTATTTTCTTTTCTTTTGTTTTTGTTTTTGTTTTTTGTTTATTACGTCGTAATAGCGCAAGGGCTACTCTCAAGAAAAAAGTATGTTCATTGCCTTTAATAAAAAGCAACCTGGCATTTCATTCTGGTTGCAAGCATGAAAATGATTTAATAACTTCCCTAATCATGGAGGATATGAGCTGTACAAACATGCTTGTAATAGTGTAATAAAGTTCTTGGCATTTAGCACTCACTGTAACTGAGTGTTGAAAATGAAAAATGCAAGAGTAACTTGTTCGTCGTATTGGCATAAAAAGGTAAGAGGCGTTCACTACTTACGATAACGAATTGTTAAGGAGAGTGATAGAGTTCCCATAAGTGAGCCTCGAAAACGTCATTATAGAGTAATGTAATGAACAAACTTTTATTACTCACAATAACCGAAGATTGCAAATGAAGAGTATAATTTATGGATACTCAGTCATAATGGCGTAATAATGTATAAATACGCCTCACTGAGCATAACGTAATAAGGTAATAAGCTTTTAGTACTCACGATAACCGAGTCATGACTTAGTATGTATGAATTCAGACTCAGCATAATGCTATTCTCCTAAGCAAATGTCAACTGACACCAGCTATAAACACTCTTAAAAACTACTTTACCTCAGCAAGTGCTATAATTGCCAAACAGGCTAATTGTGACAACAACCTCAAATCCTGTTGGTCCTCTCCCCTAGCCTTGCGCTATCAGGCAACACTTATGTCACGCCATGGTATAAGACAAAATATACAGCAAATTAAAGTATAATTTTATTCCAGAGCAAACCGAAATAAAAGATATTCTGAGAGTACTCTACCGAGGTATCAGCCTTGTAGTTCAAGCAAGCAAGGTATATCTGAGGATAATAGTCAGCAGACTGAAAAGGAGATATGAAGAAGAAGTAAGTGGAGAGCAAACAGGCTTTGTTGTGGACAAGGAAACAAATTAGCAAATCACGAACTGGTGTATTATCGTGAGTGCTAAAGCCTTTCATTGCACTTAGGTCATGCCCAACTGTGGAACATAATGGTTGTAATGTTTTCTTTTTCACTGGATGGAGATTCTTTGGGGGATACTCAATGACTAAATATAGGAAGATCAGGCACAAGACAAGGCTGTGTGCCGTCTCCTTGTTCGATATTTATTCTGAAGAAATAATTATGACAACCACAATAGATGGAAAACCACAAGTAATTAGTATCAGCAGCCACACAATGTTAACAATTTGCATTTTGCAAATGACATTACCCTTTTTTGCAGTGCATGATAGGACTCCTTGAATTAACCCTCTCTAGTCCGTAAGAAAGGCAAGTGAAGAGAGAGACGTACTGCTAAACACCATAAAAACAGATGTTATGATGATAGGCAATGAGGGAGTTAGTGATGATGATTTCCGGTTTCATCACTGGTTACTGTATATAAGAATTCAAGGAAGTTATAAAGAGCTAGGATCAGAATCCAAGGTAAACTTAAGATACGATTCGGAGAATAATCGTTCTGGCAAGAGCCACAGTACAAATGTTAGGCACAATTTGGAAAAAGCAGAGGAATTAACATCAAGCTGAAGGTATTCTTACTTAGAGCTCTAGATAGCCTTCCAATAGCAACTTACGGATCGGAGTCTTTTATGTTAAAGGGAGATGGTAAGGAGAAAAAAAAGGTGTTATGGAAAACAGCTTGAAGTTAATCCTGGGATGAACACTGAACAAATGAATGGTACAACGATATTGAACCCTATAGCAACTAGAAAGATGAGAATGTTCAGCCCTGTCGGGACGAAAGGAGGACTAGAAAATAACTGAATTATCCTAGGGAACTATCACTTAAGAGGAAAAGAGGAACACCAAGGAAAGCCTATAATAGGATGAAGCCAAAAAAGGACTGATGAACTAGCAATGCAACAAGCATCATCTGACGGGGAGAGAGGAAAAGAGACTTGCAACTATGCATTTGCAAAGCCTTGTTGAATGGCCGAGCTAAATGTATAAAAAAGAAACGGTCAAGATTTTTAACCTGAATAACCCAAAAGCACTTTCTGAAACAACGCTTTTGCACTACATGTATAACTGTTTTGAATTGTCAAGGTGGGTTAGACAAGGTTTCCCTACTTATTTATGAACGGCTTACTAGTAAGATCAGGCAAGATAAAGAAATAGACATAAGGTTTCCCATAAAGAATTAAAATGAAGTCCATTCCCCAATTATACCACCACGTTTCCATGGTTATTGTCAGTAATATATGTTTTGAGATTTGGTTAGAAAAGCAATCACAGGGAAACTCTTCTGTTTGTTTCTTATGAGTGTCGATAATAATGATATTAAGATCAAAGTTAGTTAAACTAGTGCAAAAGTTAGACACGATTCTAAACAGCTGGGGTCTCTCTTTTTTTGCCAGATTTCTCACTCCCTTGGGATTTCTATCTGCTACAGTATATGTGTATCTCCACTCTTGAAACTTCTAATAACTGCATTCAAGCTGTCAACTTGATCATTTCTTTTTAAATTAATCTGAAGGAAAAAAAAGGAAAAAAATAAACTGCAAAGTTAATATGCGGTGTTGCTAAAACGAAGCTGAGGGTGAGGGTGAGTATCTTTTACGACATAGATATTTTCTAATGAGGCAAACGAAAGTATAAATGCTAAACAAATAAAAAATAAAAATGCCTATTCTTTTAAAAATAATTTGTGCTCAGTTGTGATAAATCATGATGAAAGAAACAGCGGGTTTGTGACGTGCTTGCTTCCTATTAGATATCAAATAGTCAAACTTGTCCTGTACTGTTTCACGGTCCCTTTATTGGAAATACTTAAGGGGGTGGCACTTAATTACAAAAAGACAATGGTTGCTAAGGAGGCTTTTTTAGTGAAAGAGCCCTACAAAAAGGTTGCATTCATGGTTCAATGAAGTAACTTTTCCATGGAAATCTGACATCACTTTAGTCAGAAGGCGCATGCACACAGTTCTCTGCTGTGCATTTGAGGAGGCAGTGTGGCCCAGTGGTTAGGACGCTTGCCTTGAGATCTGGAGATCCTGGCTTCCAGACCCGCTCTGACCACTGGTTGAATTTGTTCGATCGTGGTAGTCCCTGGCTCAACTTCCTAGCTGCACTTGTAAATAGCCAACTGGTTTTCCTCCGGCCAGTTGGGATTCTTAACAGTTTTAGTTGTTGTGTTCTGTTGTTTCGTTGATTGTGTTTCATTGGCCCTAAAAAGCCCCTATGGGGAAGGGTCAATTAAGTATGTATTGCATTGTATTTTATTTCAGCAAAAAAAAAAAAAAACAGGTAAACGCTCCCGGCGTCGAGCCACAGAAAGAGCGCGAAAATTAAGCCTCCATCAGGTGTGTGTGACTGTCTGACCTGGCTTGGGCCTGCGATCCAATCATCAACCAGTCCCTGGTCAGCGGTCAACTTCAAAAAAAAACAGCTGACCTCGATAAGGTCTAACTTGAGCCCGCTATATAGTCACGTGATACTGGTCAGCAGATACCTTGTTTTGACAGGTGTCAGTTGACCATAACATTGATGTCCAATATCAAAGATGTATGCTGTAAACTAGTTAGTGTCAAATGTAGTATTGCCTCCTGGATGAGCTTCAAACTGTAATTAGCCCGTGATATGCTTACGTGTACTGGTCACATTGGCATACATGAAGGGGCGGACGGACGTACGGACGTACGTTGTACGTACGGACGTTGATGACGCCATGGCTATAAAACCAAATTTTCTCCCATCGATGGGTTACCATATTTTCTTATAGCTCCGCTATAATATTCCTTCCTACAATTTCATTTCTAATACCAGGCCCACTAGATCTGGAGGTGGTGTAGGCATATGTTTTTGTGATGCCTATGAATTCAGGAGAAGATACTATCTAGAATCCCAAAACAGTGTCCTTGAATCTGTCATTGTGGAGATTTTTCAACCAAACAATGCAAAAAAAGAAAATACTAATTATTGGGCTGTTTATACAAGCGCACTAGCGTCTGGATCGCCTAATAATGAGGTCAAACAAGTCCTTAAAAAAATTGGCTTTAAGGTAACATCAATATTTTATTTATTATTGTTATTCTTTTAAACATCAATATTCTTAGCCCATCCATCCTACTAGTGATTTCAGCGACCCTATGTACTCAGACTAATGGTACTCATCTCTAAACCTACCGGGGTCACTTCTCATACTGCCATTTATTTCATAGATATTATTTTTTTCTAATGATCTCGACAATGACAAGTTCAGCGGTATCCTATGGTCAGACATCTCATGAGACCACTAACCTATGTTTCAAATTACCAACTCCCTCCTTAAACTCAGAACCAAACCCCCGTTTGTGCTTAAGTGTCAAATACCTACTCATAATATTGAATTTTCTCGTTCGCACCTTCTCTCTGCCAACTGGAATATTTCACACAATCTTCTTCACCAGATGAAGCATTTAGCACTTTATGCTTTCCAGTTAAGACTCTTAAGGCTAAAACACGATCATCAACTAAACCTTGTTTACCTCAGGGCTCTTAAATTCCTTTTGTAGGAAAAATACTCTCTATAGGGAATTCTGTAATGACCCCACACCAACTAACTTCTACTTTATGTACATATTTTTTTCCCCTCACAAATAAATATATTCTGCTCTTAGATATAGTTAGGGTAATCATATTAAGTACATACATCTCTCACATCACCTTTTATTCTAAAATACCATTACCATGCCAACGATATAAGACGTTTCTTTTAGCCTTAAGGGCCCACGGACGGATTCTTTCTCACGTTGCTAGAGAAGTGAAATGCTACTTCCGGTGATTGACGTCATCATGTAGTGAGCTGACCAGAAAACCCACTCACAAGCAAAAATCACCCCACGAACTGTTGTTTGCATCGAAGGTTTTTCCTCGCCCTTCCTCGCCCTGTTTCTCAGATCAACTGCGCATGCGTAAACGAACTGACCTCCGGTTTGAGAAAAACCTAAATTTCCGGCGGTCTTTAAATTGAATTATTTTTTTTTCATGTGGCTCGTTTCACCTCCAAATACAGAATATAGGGAAGCATTGATTTTTTCAAATCATCTTTTTTGAAAATTTTATGGGTAATTTAGTATCGTTTATCTCTCTAAAAAGAACATTTTTCAAAATAAAAAGAAAACCATGCTTGGCTGGATGCAAAAGCGAATACAAAGTATGAGACCGTTGATTAGATACCGAAATTGTGTAGCACGTAGACAAATTTAGAGTTTTCTTTTATTGGTCACGTGACCATGGGCGTGGCATCATGACGTCATGTTTAGGTTGGGAGGGTAAATGCTCAGAGAAATTAGCTACACCAAGCTACTCTAAGAATCCGAGGGTAAATAAAGATATATGATATATGATATATATGATATGAAGACAAAACAGTTGGGTATATACAGGTGCAGCAGAGAAGTTGAACCAAAGACTACAAGGATCAAATTTAACATGTGATCAGAACTGGCACTTGCTCTAGGGGTGGATAGCGCTATCCGCTGGATAACTTAATCGGTTTTGCTAGTGTTTATCTGGTGGATAGTGTTATCCACCTTTTAAACAACCGAGGCCTGGTCATTAACCTGAGATCTCTGGATCTCAAGGCAAGCACCCTAACCACTGGGCCACACTGCCTCCTGAACTCTGTCAAAATAATGATGTGTATCTCTTTCTGGTGTTCGGTACAATTACTGGGGTCTTATGTTATTGTTGACCCATCTCACTGTCTTATTTGTAATTAGCATTTGTATACATGTACCATTTAAAGATAGACAAACAATAAACAATATTTATTAAAAGAGATCTTTATAGTGATGATTAAAGTTGCAAAAAGGTAACCCTTTTCTTTCAAAGAGTGGCACTTATAAATTTCACTCTAACACCAGATAGTTTTACTTATAAGAGGCCAAGGGGGCGATTCAGGGTTGATAGCATTAAGACGCAGCACCATCAAATGCACCAAGTAAAAGAAAATCAACATAAAAGAATTGACAGAGCTAGAAACGACTGGACATACCAGTACAAATCAAATGAAGACTAGGAATAAAATCAATTTCCAAATTCAAAATAAAACCAACCGACAATTTTCTTTTACCTTGAATGCATGTACCTTGCTGTTTTGGGGAGGCAGTGATCACAGAAATTGTAAAGTACAAGCTTTTTATCATTGCTATTTTATTTAAGCAATAGAGGACTTTTTTCGTGTTTCCATAGCCTCATCTAAACACGAGTGGGAGTTGGGAGAATTCGAGACGGTTATGCAAACCCAAGACACAGTCAAGGGTTTGCATAACTGTAGAGAATTCTCCTAACTCCCCCGGGTGTTTAGATGAGGCTATGGAAACACGTAAAAAGTCCTCTATTGTTTTTATAAAATATTTCTCAAAGATAATTTGACTAATGAAGGAAAATGCTGTTGTCCTTTTTTTTTACTTCTTGATTGAAAAAGACTTTCTTGATACACGCTAATAATTATTTCCTACCAGCCAATCAAAATTTGCGTCTGACAACACGTAACCAATCAAAATTCGTGTGATGTCACAGCCGTGCTTCCGCACTCTCACCTAAACACAGCTATTGTCCAATGAGAGTGCACGTACTATCCTTATTATTTTATAAATTCCTATGTTTTTTTATTTATATTTTCTTGGATCTCAGAGTCCATATTTAAGGCAAGTTACAGACACTAAATGATATTTTACCCTAAGCCAACAGATTAAAATGTTGTCTCTCAGTCTCAGGAAAAGTATACCATTCTTGGTAACAATGGAGATTTTAAATTTTTGTGGCTTCACATACATTTATCCACACCTTGTTTTGCTACGTGCCTTTTTACTATGATTTGTTGTAATATTATTCTTTTGTAATGCATTTCTTTGATTGCTCATGTTAATTTGGATAGATCATTTTTACTTCATTGAGATTTTTCAGACTTGTCTGTTTGCACTTTCAACTTTGACTCTGTCTGATCGAATCTATAACTCCATTGTATGCCTTGCATTTATCAGTTGATTAAGAATGACGTGTTGTT
>BLFO01003992.1:524636-528765 GCA_014634245.1 Montipora cactus
AGAGCTCATGCCTACTCGTTTAGAACTTCTGTTCACGAACAGCTTCAGAACCTCTGGACTTTGGATCACCTTGGTGTTACAAGTGATGAGATGTTGGAACGAGATCTTGAACTGGAAGAGAAGAACACCATTAAGCGTAATGAAACTGGCAAGTTTGTTGTGTCGTGGTTTTGGAAGCCTCAAGCGCGGAAAAACTTAGCTCTTAATAAAGTCATCAGTGAAACAAGGCTTCGTCGAATGGTGAAAAGGATGACACCCGAGGAGCACGCGGCATATGACAACCAGTTAAAGAATCTTCTACAAGAGGGTCACATCGAGCAGTTACCGAGGAACTGTATTCCTGAATATTATCTTCCACACCGGGGCGTTGTTAAACTGGATCGGGAGACAACTAAATTGCGCATAGTTCAGTTGCTAAGTGATGTAATGGAGTTTTGTCACGAGGCAGTCAACATATTTAAGGACCGTGGTTTCAACCAGCGGAAATTCCGATCCAATGATGAGAATCGCCTCCGTGAGATTGCAGATGGTCAAGTGCAACAATTCCACAGGGTTTTAAGAGTAAGCTGGGATTTGAAATCTGATGAACTTTTGCCGCTTGCTGGTGTGCATGATATTATGCCCAAGCAACTTACGAAAAGAGAAGTGCTTTCCTTATTGTCAAAGATTTATGACCCAAGTGGACTTGTGTGCCCAGTTTTTACTCCAGAATTTATGGAAAGAGAAGGTTGGATGGGATGAGGAAGTTAACCAGGAATTTCGAAGCCGGGTTGGGGAAGTTTTGAAGGGTTTCTCTGGTGGACACCATCTTAGAATCAACCGATCGTTGGGCGTAACACCGACGCTGGAAGAATACACAAGATTGTCGCTCCATGTCTTCACTAACGCATCGTCCAGAGCTATGCCGCAGCAGCCTACCTTCGTGTAAGTGATGCTGAAGAAAAGGTAACAGTAAATCTCGTTGCTTCAAAGTGCCGACTTGCTCCGCGAAATGGAGAAACGATACCCCGTCTTAAACTGCTTGGTGCGTTACTTGGAGCTCGTCTTCTGAATTCCCTGTGGAAAGAGTGCAAGGATTTTCTCAAAATTGATGCGAATTCCTGTGGTCGGATTCTAGTGTTGCTCTAGCTTGGATCAATCAGGGACCACGGCTGGGTGGAGTGTTTGTGGCTAACCGAGTGGAGGAGATAACAGCTGTAGGCGGAGTGTGGTCTTGGGTCTCCACAGATGAAAACCCTGCCAACTTACCCACTCGAGGAACAACAGTGTCGCAGTTGTCGGTCCGTAAGATTTTGTGGAATGGCCCTTACTGGTTAAATGGGCCGGAAACGGAGTGACCGAAACAGCCAAGGAATGACATAAATGTTACAATGGGGATGATGCTATAACTGACAGCCCAAAGCCGGAGTATTTGGAGGACATTGTTGATCCTCAGCGAACGAGCAAATACCTTCGCTCTTTGAGGAGTGTAGGGTGGATATTACGTTGGCGTACACTCAAACACTGCTGTCCTTGGAGGAGGTAAGGAATGCCAAATCAGTCATTTTTAAACAAGTACAGAATAATTTTTTTTTTTTTCTGCGAAGAGTTAATGGCATTGGAAAGTGGCCAACCAGTTCACCAATAGTCTAGTTTGATGTCCCTACACCCGTTCGTTGAGGCTGGATTAATTAGAAAGGTGTGGCCGCTTACAGCAGGTTGAAGCAACCTTTGAGGAACTCCATCCCGTCCTTGTTAAGAAGTGTGGTGTCATCGACCAGTTAGAGCTTCACATTCACGAACAGATGCAACACGCCGGTACTGGGACAGTTATCTCGGAACTGAGACGCCAAGGCATTTGGATTCTGCTATCAAAGAAGGACTGTCTCATCAGTTCTAAGAAAGTGCCGAAAATGCAGCCGGTTTCTGGCTAGCCCTGCCTCTGAACAGACTCCGCCATTCCCTCGATGCCGTGTAACCTGTAGACGCCCTTTTGAAGCTACTGGCATGGATCTAGGAGGACCTCTCTACCTTAAGGAGAGCTGCAAAGCCTGGTTCGTTGTGTTCACATGCATGTCAGTTAGAGCCATCCATTTGGACATTGTGACGTCATTGTCTGTAGAAGCATTGATTCAGGCCTTGTAGAGATTTATGAACAGACGAGGTGTTCCTCAGCTATGTATAAGTGACCATGGAACAAACTTAGTAGCTGCAGCCAAGTGGGTGAGAGAGAAAATTCTAGACAAAAATTGGCAGTTTGTGGTTGAACGAGGACGTTGGTGGGGAGGAGCCTGGGAGAGATTACTGGGCGTTGTCAAGGGACTTCTACGCCGCTCGTTGGGCCAAGCTGTGCTTTCCTGGGAGGAACTGGCAACCGCCTTAATTGAGGTAGAGAAAGTCATCAACCGCCGGCCTATCACTTACCTGTGGGAATCGAGTGAACCAGGTGGTGGAGTGCCTATCCCTTTGTGTCCTGAACAGTTCCTGTTTCCACCCCGTACAGATGGCAAAGAAGAAGAAAGAGAACTGATTGTCTCAAAGGAATTTCAACAAAGAAAGAAGTGGTTGTCTTCTATGAACGACCACTTGAAGAAAAAAAAAATACTAACATCAGGTGCTGGGATCCCAAGGGGAAGTTTGGACTACTCAACCAAATCCGTTGAAAGAAAGAGAAGTTGTACTGGTGGCTGATGACCGCGAGAAACGCCTTAATTGGAAGGTGGGTGTCATTGGTCATTGGTCGTGATGGAAGATGCCGAGTAGTTGTTGTTCAAGTGAAGTCCGGATTATTGAGACGACCGATTCACAAGCTGTACAAGTTGGAAATCTGTGCCACCGATTACAAGTTCCCCAGAGAGTTCTAATGTGGATGATGATGATGAATGCAAACCGTACGGTCGAGTTGATGCACGGAGAGGAAGATGCAGCTGAATGGAAAGCTTCTTCTCCAAGGAGAACCCGAAGTCCTCACCGCTTTAGGGACGATTGAAAATGTAGTTGCAACATGCTAATGCAAGTTACAAGGTGGAGAATGCCGAAAGCAGAAAGATTTAGGATGTAAGAACATTTACGATTTGCATACTTTTTAAGTTTAGGCAAACACGTAGAAACTTCCGTGACAGTTGTTTTTGAATTGCTTGACAACCATGTTGAAATAGTTGCTAAGTGATGTAATGATCTAGAACTGAAAACCTAAAGGATCATGGGATTGTAAAACACGTGCGAGGTTGAAATAGGAAAATGTCTGTAGAACGTTGTTCCTGTTGCTGTCATTAAACCGAAGAAAAGGAACTGGATCGTTATGTTGTGTGAGTTAATTGGAGTCAGGTGGTTATTTGATGTCTCGTGTTGGTATATTATTATTATTATTATTATTATTATTATTATTATTATTATTATTACTATTATTCCAAAGGGTCTGGATAATAGCAGACAAGTAAAGAACTTTAAGAAAACGACAAAACCTTTGAGTTTATAATGCATTCTTCAACAGAAACGTCTGCCATCCTCAGTTGGTCAGAATTCAAAGCAATGGAAGCTGAATTTGTAATAAGTAGAGAATGCTAATGTGAAAATAGTAAGTATAGATAGATAGATAGATAGATAGATAGATAGATAGATAGATAGATAGATAGTTTATTTAAAATATACCTAGCAGCCTTGCAGCTTAATTGCGTATATTACAATAATGTAATTAAATAAATATATTATATAACCTATATAAGAATATTCAAAATTATAAAACAATTAAAAAATCTATGAGCTAAAACCTATCTATATTTGAAATCTATGTTTACATTATCTACATAGGTTTCTAGGAAACGGTCGTTAATTAACTATTGTTGTTTTATTTAATGGTGGAGGACATCATAAAGGTGTTTTTAAAACGGTTTGTCTTTCACCGGGGGATTTCCAAAAGCCTCTTACGTCTTAAATTCTGCTTTGGATGGTTGGCACTAGGCAACAATTCACGAAGCCTGTGGTTGTCGTTTTCTATAATGTTGCTAAAGAGATTGCTGCAGCTGTCTTCGATATAAGCCATGATCGGTTGCGTGCCGGCAGCGTCTAAGATCTCGTGATAGTCTTGGCCTGAGTTTATAATAGAGAAAGCTCTTTTTTGAAAGCGCTTTAGCTCCTGCTGCAAATATAT
>BLFO01003992.1:528879-536379 GCA_014634245.1 Montipora cactus
CTTCTCTCGGTATGTAGATACGATCGACATTACTCTTTGGATGGAGACCATTATGCATGGTAAGTAATTTTCTGGTCTTTCTATCTAGATCTTGTAACTCTGACTTCCTCCAGTCCAGGAATGCAGCAGAATATCTCAGGAGAGGAATAGCCCACGCGTTAATAGCTTTGACAAGGTTACCCCCATTAAGTTTCGTTTCTAAAATCTTCCGTACCCTCCTTTTATATTCTTTGGTTATTGTTTCTTTCATCTCCTCATGCTTAATCCTGTCAGCTTCTAATATGCCGAAATACTTGTAACTATCACCGTCTTTCAGTCCTTGTATGGTTTTGTAGTCCGGTAATTTTATACCTTCTGATTTAACAACTTTTCCTCTCTTCATTACTAATACAGCACACTTAACTATTCCAAATTCCATCCCTATATCTTCGCTGAACACCCACACCGTTTGGATTAGGGAGTCCACCCCTTTTTCATTCATGGCGTAGAGCTTTAAATCGTCCATAAAAAGGAGATGGTTGATTCTCTCTCCATCATCAGAGAATTTGTATGTTGGCTCGGCTCTTCTTAAGATGTGAGTCAACTGTATTAGTGCTATCACGAATAATAATGGTGACAGGGAATCCCCTTGGAAAATCCTCTATTGATTGAAACTTCCCCAAGTGATGCCGATCCACACACTAACTCAACTCTCCAATTCTTCATGCTCTCCTCTAATAGTTTCCTGATTTCTTCATTTATTCCAAGCATCTTAAGACATTCTAAAATCCATGAATGCGGGATCAAATCAAATGCTTTTTTGTAATCGATCCAGGCTGTTGCGAGATTTTTCTTTCTAGTTCTTACTTCCTTTAAAATCACTTTGTCTATAAACAGTAAATCATGCGTTCCTCTCGCTTTCCTTCTACAACCTTTCTGCTCGTCAGTTAGCATAAATAATATCATTTGTTGTTGTAATGTTTCCGACTTCAATCTCCCCCAGAAGTATATCTACTTTCTTGACTGCAGACTTCAGCTTACCCTTGTTAATGCCCCGTAAATATGGCAACCTACTCCTTTCAAGTTTCAGTATTTCATCCATCCATACTAACCATTCTTGTTCTTCTTCTGAGAGCTTGTAATCAGGATGAGCCTGCAGTTTCTCATAAGGCACACAGTCCCGACCTTGATTAGGTTGTTCATTTTCTACTTGTTCTCCCGCATTTTCAGTAACAGACTTCTCCTCATTTTCTGTGTCTGGTCCAACTTCGCCGTGTGGCATATCATCGACATTTCTCTGTATCTCTTCTAGTTCCAGATCACTTAACCACGTCTTTTTCCGTATTTGATTTGCCTGGTCAACAATCCTTTGCTCGGTAACTACGAACAGGTCCTTAGTAATCCACAAATCATGCATTCTCTTTCTATATCCCCTAACACCTGGTTCGCTCCTATAGTAACATTCCATCACCACTCTGTTCTCTTCCTGAGACCACTTTCTTCTCATTGATCTTACTGCAGTAGCATAATGACGACCGGGCCCACGCTGCATCGCCGTGGAGCACCTGCCGGGCGGGGGACTTTCGTCATCAAGGACTCCAGCCTCATTCACGCCGTTATCTTGCAAAATTTGATTTGCACTCATCATTTGAGGATAGTGACTTTTATTATTATTATTATTATTATTATTATTATTATTATTATTATTATTATTATTATTATTATTATTATTATTAGCCTCCTGTTGCCAAGTGTACTGGGTTCATTGCTCCTGGTACATTGGTTTTGTTCTGATGTTGGACCATTCGCACTTGCTCCTGTAACATATGGCGGTTTGACACCTAGTTAGGGTTGCTCTTGCTGTCGGAGTGGTGGGGCGTCTGCTCGTGGCTGGCCTTGCGACCAGTCCTCTGTATTACGGGGAGTGCTTTCGTGGAGATAGCTGCTATGGTTAGTACTCCTGCATCCACCAACACCACACCTCGTAATATTAGGGTAGCCCTTGCTATTATTACCAGCTGCTAAGCAACGACAACGACGGCGGGTTTCTCCAATAAGTTTCTTTCTCTTTTGTACAGGCACCTCTATAAATGCTTTGCAGACCCTAGGCGGATGGTCCTTTTTCCGGGTATTAACTATGCAGCTTCTTGTCTCAGATCTCGTTGTGAAACCTCTGGAGCGAGCTCGGTCACCGCGACCTCCATCTGTCTCCTCCTTGGCTTAATCAATAGTTTGCAGTCACAGTTATACCCATTCGACGAGCGACTCAAAGTTGTCTCCCAGTGAATGAACTAAAAGCAAATTTCTGCCTAAACATTTTCCTCTGAAAGCTTCTCCTTGGCAATAAGACTCAAGTTATGACCTGCAGCTCTCTGCCTGGTCCACTGTCTTGCAAGGCTATCATGACTCCCTCAAGCATGGCTTAAAACTCTTCCATGTCTTCAAGACTTCATTTGTACAGGGCAGTCAAGTGTTTAATCTGTAAGCTGACCCTCTCCTTCATATTCTTTTCAAGCTTGCTTTTGCCCACTCGTATGCACTTCTTGAGTAACCAAGGTCATTTACGAGAGCTAGAGCCTTACCCATGGAACCATTTTGTAGTTAAAGCACCTTTTGGCCCACAGAATATCCAGGCGGTCAACTATGGATATAAATGCTGCTTTCCAGGACTCTTAATCTGTCTTGTCCTCCCCTGAGAATTTTGGAATGTCAACACCCTTTAACTTGACAGGTAGGGCCTTTTGCAAAGGTGCTTCTTTGTCTCTATCAAAAGAGTTTGAGGCCCCAATGTCAATAATTGTGTCAATTCTTTCTAGTTCATTCTTGACATAAGCCTCTTTCAAAATACATTAATAATTCATGAGCCTAACAGCCTATCAGAACACCGATAAACCGTCATGTGCATGAGCTTTATATCCCGAGAAAACACTCCTCGTTACTATTCTTTACATAAAGAATGCTGAAAAGGCATAGCTTGTTTCTATTTCATGCTAATATCTTCCCCTTACAATTTAAACCCTTGTTCGGACTCCCAAGAGACAGGCCTTTTTTTGGAATGTTTTTGCAAGCGTTCAAAAAATCGAAGCACTTGTTTTATCGGGTCTTGTTTTATCGGGATTAGGTTAAGGTTAGGTTATGGTTGTTTTTAGTCAATATAGTCTTTGGTTATTTCTTTTTGTTACGCAACGTCAGTATTTTAGTACTCACGCCAACGATGCTCTGTGTCTCTGAACTGTGATTTTCACCGTTTTTAATGACGATCCAAGTGGGCCACAACGCTTTCAGGTAAAACGTGCGCCCGCGGTGATACAATGTGAGCAGTTTCTTATTAGCCCCGCCCCCCACCCCTTCCCTTCACCCATTTTATTATCTTTATTTAACAGATTTGTTTCAGTTTTTAGGACCTTAAATGTGCAAAATGAAGATAAAATAAAGAAAGAACACTACTTTTGATGAGTTCGAAGCACTAGTCGAAAAAATCGACGCCGAAAATAGGGAATTAACGTGGACGAGCAGCAGTGTTTTATCTGATTTAAAAACACGAGGCGTAGCCGAGTGCATTTAGACCTGATATAACACGTGCTGCAATGTTTTTCAATGGCTTCAAAAACATCACACAAAAAGCGTGTCCCTCGTGAGTCCGAGGGGAAGATACCAGCATACAAGAACAACAAGTGGGCCTTAAAGTGGCCAGTCACGAAGGATCATGTTGCAGGGACATGTTGCAGCGGCAAAAAAACTTGTGTAGTGCACACTGAGGCGACATGTAGCAGGGACGTGTAGCGGGGACATGAAGCAGGGACGAAATCACAACATGTACACATATCAAAATGTTGCGGGTACATGTTTCAGGGATATGTTGCAGTGACATGTCCCCTCGTGTGAACTAATACTTTTGTAACTGTGCAAAACCAATTTGGAGCCTATTTTGTCCCTGCGACGTGTCCCATGAAGGTCAGCTTGTTGAATTTCTTGGAACATTTTGAAATTCATTGTTTCAAATAGCTATTAAACAAACTACTGCATGTGCTCTTGGATATACCGGGCGTTACTTAGGAATATCGTGGAATACGCATTTTGGAACATACTCTGAATACGTACTTTGGAATACCCTATCGTGGTGGGCGGTGCCTATATTGAGCGCGTGTCGTGTTTCAAACTGCTTAGGGTCCACATTTCGGATGACCCCACCTGGGCTGCAGATTGTGATGCAAAAATCAAGGAAGCCAACAGGCGACTCTACGCCTTAAGAGTCCTGAAGAAATGTGGCCGTCAATGCAGGATCTTACTGCTGTTTATTGTTCGCTTATCCGATTTGTACGCCTCGAGTACGCCTGTGTGGTATCCGCTAACCTTCCCCAACATTTATCTTATACTTTGGAAAGCATCCAGAAACGTGCGCCGGAAGTCATAGCACCAGGCGCATCTTAGGAACAAGCCCTATCCATTTCGGGTTTGACCTCTCTACGGGATCGAAGGGACCCTACTTTTAAGATATTTGTTTCTAAAACGAGTTTGGTTTTATTTGAATTAGTATCCCAGTTGATGTGTGATCTTGGGAATTTGAAACGCCGGGAAATTCACAGACTTTATAACAACTGTCAGTCGGGTTCCTACACGGCAATGTTCTAAAACAGCGTCTTAGCAACAGGTTGAAAAAAATGTTGTGACACTACCGTTAAAAAACACCTTTTCTACCTTTCAATAACCACCGGATCTAGAATTTGAACATTTGCCACCTCCCCCCTCCCTCTCCCCTTTCAATGCTGACTGTTCAATTTTTAAGCATGATTTTTTAATGACTAAAGATTTCCCCGATCGTAGAGAAATAAATGAATAAATAGAATTTGTCTTTATAAACTATGTAAAGTATCATTTTAGACACATGCCATTGCTCTTGCTAGCAACTTTTTTGATATGTTGTGTCACCAAAGTCCGGAATATACTTTGTAGTGTTAAGATGTTTCTTTTCGTCAGCTAATTTCTGATATTAATGATCACATCCTTTCATTTTTTCTCCCTCAAAGGTTATAGCGAAATGATGTTCACATCACCATACAAGGGTAAAAGTATTAATGGTACACTTGGATCTTCTGTAACATTCTCTTGGAGCTTTTCTGGTAGATTTTCAATAATTACTTGGGGACTAGCGGACACCAGCAACCCTGCAATTCTTGGAACCATGTTAGTACGTCTCTCCACTGCTGGCAAAGTATTAGTTGAAGGGTCTTACAGCCAACGTGTGAGTGGAAAACTTGTTGCTAATGCATTCTCTGGTCGGGCCATATTTAACATCAGTGGCATTAAAAGGGAGGATGCTGGATTTTACACCTGCGAGCTTTACCACCTTCAAAGTTATGTGGCTAAGACAAAAATGGACCATGTAAAATTGATAGTGAAATGACATTTCCACAGTGCAGTTAATTTTGTCAATTACAGTTTAATATTCCTCTCCTTGTCTTTATAAGCTGAGTCTGTAGGAAGAAGAAGTGATTCATAGGGTATGTGTAGATCGATAGTGGTGCAACTACTACATATTCCCAATTAAAAGATTATAGTGTATAGCAGTAATATCACATGACCAACACAATTTTTGTACAATTGATTGAACGTTCATCCCACTCACACTGATGTCTCTTGGATGACTTGTTTTTGTTTTTTGTTAGTGTACATGTAATAAAATTAGAAACTCTCCTGATGTGTGATACTGCAGTTATGCTAGCATGTCCATGTTTAATAAAGCACACTGCTTCTCGGAATTCCTGTTGTGATGCGTTTCTTTTTTTTGTGTGTTTTCCTGCTCCAAAACCTAATATATCTGGCAATGAGGAGCTTTGATAATGGGCCCAGCTCAGGAAAGACTGGGGAATTTAATCTGAAGTCTACATACATATATCACCACCTTGAACGTCTCTGGGTCTCTCCGATCCTCAGGAACAAGAAAATCCGCCTGTTTAACTTGTGGTACACGTAAGCAGGGTCATACGTGCTACAGTTGTAGTAAACATTGAGTAAAGGAAACTTTACATACAGGGGACATAATGAAGATAATCCCCCACCTAAAGGGGACAAAAAAATTCCTTGTTTAAACCCGCAGTACTACTTTCAGAAGTCAAAAAAGGATTCACGAAGGGCGAAGCCCTTAAAACTTATACGCACTAATTCTTCAAAAACAACTTTTGAAGAGAACAATAATCGTTAAAAGGTACCTACTCGCAAGGATGCTATGCTAGGGGAGGTGGTGCGCATGACTCCACGTGGATAGACGTCTTTTCCGAGCTCTTCACGTTTCCCGAGCTTATTCTCATATTAATAGTTAAAATTGCTAGCTTTGCTTCACCTACGCTTATTTATGACTAGACAAGCAAGATCTAGAACCAAAAAACAAGAGATGGCAAGCGACTCCACGGCGGATTCTTCGACCAAACTTGATGACATCCTCGCGAAGATAGATGTCTTGATTCAAGCGAAGGACCAAATGTTGTGCAAATTAAATAAGGTCGAACAAATTCAAATTTCTATTGTACAAGACGTAGACGAACTGAAAAAGAGTATGGAAACAGCAAACCCCTCAATTCAAGAGTCGCAGGCTAAACTGAAGACAAAGGCGGACCAATCTGATTTAAACATTCTGAAGAGCAAGATGGATGACCTTGACAACCGATCGAAACGGAATAATGTTGTTGTCTGGGGCGTTAAAGAAGGATGTGAAAACGACTTCGTTTCAATGGCAGAATTTATCGAAAAAAGAGTTATTTACTAATCACATGCAATTAGAAGAAGGAATTGAGGTGATGAGGGCACACAGAACTGGAGTCAAACGTAATTATTCGACTTCTGATACACTAAAGCCGAGGCCAATTCATGTCTGCCTCCTACGCTACACGGATAAGTCGTACATTCTGAAGAATGCGGTGGCCAAGCTAAAGAATAACAAGTATAATGCATGGTTTCTCTGTCTTCATATCTGATGATGTTTCCAGACGTGTTCGGATGGAGCGTGCAGAACTGAGGAAAAATCATTTGTCGCAGCCTTCATACCGTGGAGTATCCCTGCTCAAATATTATACAAAGAAGATGGTACGGACAAGATTAAGTCTTTTTTATTACCAGAGAGGAAATTCTCCTATTAGATTACTTTGTAATGGAGTCGTAAGTTCTTTATTTCTTCTTTTTCTGAGAGCTAAAAATATTTATTGTTCACATTAGGTTAAAATTAGCTAAGGCTTATTTCTAGTTTTTTTGTTGGGAAATGGAAGACTCGGCGGAAGCGTAGGTGAGAAACCCGAGGGAGGTAAGTACGCTTTCGTTTGCATGTATGTGTGTGTGTTGGTTGTTGTGTACTTGTGTTTCTGTACTTGTGTTTCCTCCGCTTGTAGCTATAAATGGAAATAAAATGTGGGAAAAAAAAAACTTTTGAAGAGAACATTTACAAATTCAAATCACGTCTCCGCGCTAGAGGCTATCCAAAACGTCTGATTGAGGCACTCCTATCAGGCATCAAATTCACAAAAAGAGAAT
>BLFO01003992.1:541379-543879 GCA_014634245.1 Montipora cactus
TGGCGGGAAATATGCTACATTTCACGAGAAGGAAACCCTTAATTTCTACCAGCATAGAGTGAGATGTTGCGCCATATTTGTGATAAATTCGCCAATAAATGGAAACATACACCATGTTCAGGTTTGTTAAAATTTGGTTGGTTGTTTCTCGCGCAAATAAATAGCCATTTCATAGAAGGTTGACTATGGCTAAGCAAGTTCTGCTTAGGAATAACCTTAACCAGGGTGAATTTAGTAATAATAGTAATAATAATAATAATAATAATAATAATAATAATAATAACAATAATTTTTATAGCGCTATTCAGCTACTCCTTCATAGCGCTTTACAATAATCAGATTAACATAGAACTTGAAAGCTAAAAAATATAATAAAATACCGAGATAAATAGTTACAGAGCTTATATATACAGTGTACATTATACAAAAAATAAAAGTTGAAAAAAGAAAAGAATTAAAAACCATAGGCTTCTTTAAAAGAAAAGTCTTCAAATGTGTTTTAAAAATAGCGCTTGATGGAGATTTACGAATGCTAAGAGGCAAATTATTCCATTGCCTTGGCGCAGCAATGCTGAACGCCCGATCTCCATAAGTCTTTAGTTTAGCCATTGGCACAGTGAGCAGTTCTTGCCCACTGGAGCGTAAAGACCGAGAGCTCATACGATGGCTCAGGAGACTAGAAATGTAAGAGGGTGCTTTGCCATTGAGTGCTTTATAGACTAATAACAGGAGCTTAAAAATAATACGTGAATGAACGGGTATCCAGTGAAGCTTGAACATTATTGGGGTAATTGAATTGTACTGCGCTGTTAACGTGACAATGCGAGCAAAGCTAAGCTCAATTCTGAAGCTCAAAGCTAAGCTCAAAGCTAAGCTCAATTCTGTTTGCGAGGACATTGAGCTTCTGAAATTAAATTTTGACGCGTTGAAACGATCGACTGATCTTTCCACCAAGTCTGACTCATTTGAAGCTTTAGAGAGAGAGAACTTGGCTCTAAAAGCCAAACTCAAAGAAGTAGAGGCTGAAAGGGACTCACTTAAACTAGCACTGACATTTTTAGCGAAAGATATGAATGATTTAACTTGCAATCTAATTTCAAACGATAAAAGGAATCAAAGTTCGGGACAAACTACGGAAGAGGCCCCTTGGGACCTGGTCGGGTTGAAAAAGAAAAAGAAGACTCAAGATCTGCATTCGAAAGAAAATGCCGCAAAGAATACCAAGAATACCAAGAAGACCCGATCAATGGCCACACCTGAGCCTCAACCTCAACAAAGCTTAGATGCAAATTCTGATCAAGCGAGTACCAAGAAACATGTTGTAGTCATCGCAGGAGATTCGCTGATTAAAAACGTTCAAGGTTGGAGGGTCTCTAAAGCAACGAAAGTCAAAACGGTGGTTAAAGCTTTTCCCGGAGCCTCCGTTGAAGACATGTTTGATTACATCAAACCTACAATGAAGCATCGCCCTGAAGAAATTATACTTCACGTGGGAACAAACAATTTGAAGAACTCGGACTCTCGGATGGTTGCTGAAAGGATTGTTGATCTGGGAAATTTCATTGAAGCCGAATCTTCCAATACGAAGGTAACAATCTCGAACTTATTGCCAAGAACTGATGACCCCGCTCTGAACTCGAAAGCTAACCAGGTTAATAAGATTCTAAGAACGTTTGCCAATGAAAATGATTGGAAAATAATCTCTCAACCCAACATTACTGGTGAACATCTAAATTCGAGCGGCGTTCATTTAACTTTATCCGGAACCAAGGCGTTTTCTTCTGATTTTGTTAATTATGTTAAAAATATTTGAATTCCTAATGAATTGCCTTGTCTTCCGAGAGAACCATTTCACATGATAAATGAAGTTACTAAAGATGCCCCACCACATCTTACCAACAATTTTTTGCCTACTAAACGTGGCTTCAAAATGGCTTCTCTTAACATAACTAGTTTAACCAAGCATATCGATGAACTTAGAATTCTGCTTGCCAATTGTCCTTTAGATGTTATCTCTATCAATGAAACGAGACTTGAACAAGGTATACTAAATTCTGAAATCTATATACCTGGATACGAGATAGTGCGACGCGACAGAAATAGAAATGGCGGGGGTGTTTGCTTCTATATCAAAACCGCCATTAACTATTCTGTACGCACAGATCTAAATATAAACAATCTAGAAAATTTGTGTCTTGAAATCAGGAAACCAAATTCAAAACCGTTTCTTATTGTCACGTGGTACAGGCCTCCCAATTCTCCCAATGAAGTATTCTCGTCTCTAGAAAATCTTATTGGACGTCTTGATTCCTAAAATGTCGAATTCTATTAAATGGGGGATATGAATTGCAACATAGCTTCAATGTCTGACACTAATTCTCACTTGTTGTCGGACATCACTGATCTATATGGCCTTCACCAGCTGATAAACGAGCCCACGCGCGTCACTGACACAACATCCACTCTAATAGATCTGATATATACTAACTATCCCGATAAA
>BLFO01003992.1:548879-551379 GCA_014634245.1 Montipora cactus
GATTGAAAACTACCGATGAAGAAAAGGCCTTGTAGGAAAATCCTTTCTAAAATCAACGCAATATGTCACAAATTGGTCTTTTAATATTTTCAAACGGTGGCAAAATGAAAAGCTGAACAAACAAGCAGGTAACAAAGAAGCAGGGTTCGAAGCAGAACGGGACAAAATCCAAAGTCTAGATACAAACATTGTTAACATGACGGCAGAGTTGTTGAATTTTTTTGTTTGACAAACTTTAATTGTTGAAGACGTTTGGAAGGAAGATGGGTAAAAGTATCCGCTCAGAAGTTTACAATGACTGAAATTTCAATGAAAATGATTGAGGCCTATTTCATAAAGATGACCATATAAAGATCACTGGTGGTCGTTTGAAAATAAGAGATAATTGCATTGTTTGCACATGCAGCCCCGCACTCCCTTGGGACTGAAATCAAAACCGCAACCGGGAGAGTGGACATAGATTATCAGGTGTAAAGGTCTATACACGTGACCTTTTATCAACGTTTTGATAGGATGTTCGGCTCATGAATTATTTATATATTTTTGAACTCACACATATATTTGATATTTATAGACCATTTTACGTATACGGCGGCCATTTTGAAATCCCTTGTTCCAAATAGCCGTTAAACAAACTACTGCCCGCGTGCTCTTGGATATACCGGGCGCTACTTTGCATATCGTGGAATACGTACTTTGGAGCATACTTTAAATATGTACTTTGGAATACCCTATTGTGGTGGGCGGTGCCTTTATTGAGCGCGTGTTGTGTTTCAAGTTCCTTAGGGTATACATTTCGGATGACCTCACCTGGGCTGCCAATTGTGAGGTAAAAATCAAGAAAGCCAACAGACGACTCTACGGCTTAAAGGTCCTGAAGAAATGTGGCCTGTCAATGCAGGAGTTTACTGCTGTTTATTGTTCACTCATCCGATCTGTCCTCGAGTCCGCCTTTGTGGTATTCGCTAACCTTCCCAAATATTTATCTAATGCTTTGGAAAGCATCCACGTGCGCTGGGAATCATATCACCGAGCGCATCTTATGAGCAAGCCCTATCCATATCAGGTTTGACCTCTCTACGGTATCGAAGGGACGCCACTTGCAAGAGATGTGTTTCTAAAACGAATTTGATTTTATTTGATTTAGTATCCCAGTGAATGTGCTGACATTAGATTATCTTGGGCATTTCAAACGCTGGGAAACTCGCTGACTTTTTTAACAACTGCCATTCGGGTTCCTACACGGCAATCTTGTAAAACAGCGTTCTGACTAATTATAATTTTATTGTAATTTGTAATCGTAAAGATTTTCCCGGTCGAAAAGAAATAAATGAATAGAATATGTCAGTACAAACTATGTAAAGTATAATTTTAGACACTTGCCCTTGCTCTTGCTGGCAACTTTTCTGATATGTTGTATCACCAAAGTCTAGCATATATTTTGTATTGTTAAGATGTTCAGTTTCATGAATAGGCCATTTCCGACTTCATGTCTGCCTCCTTTTCAAAGCGAGTCTAAGTGCGAAGTTTTTGTAATGGTAATTAGTTCTACTTTACATATGAATGAAAACTAATTTTTATAACAAAAACGTCGCACTTAGACTGGCTTTGAAGATGAGGCAGTCTTGAACTCGGAAATGGCCTATTAATTTCCGATTTTAATGATCACGTCCTTTCATTCTTTTTCCCTCAAAGGTTATAGTGGAATAATCTACACATCACCATACAAGGGGAAAAGCATTCTTCGTACAGTTGGATCTTCTGTAACATTAAGATGGAGCTTTTCTGGTGAAATTTCAGGAATTATTTGGGGAAAAGGGAAACCAATTATTAAAACCAAGCTAGTACTTCTATTCCCTACTGGTTCATCATCAGTTCAAGCTCCAGACTCTTACAAACAACCTGTGAGTGGAATCCTTGTTGGTAATACATTCTCTGGTCAGGCCATATTTAACATCAGTGAAATTAAAACACAAGATGCTGAATCTTATACCTGCGAGCTTTACAAATATCACAACAAAAAAAGTGACCATGTGAAATTGATTTTGCCAAGTACAGATTAATATTCCTCTCCCTGTCTTTATAAATTGACTCTGTAGGATAAAAAAAAAGTCATTCATAGGCTATGTGTAGATTGCTAGTGGTGGAACTAATACATGTTTCCTTGTAAATGAGCATACTGTATAGCAGTAATAATTGCATGTTCAACACAATTATTGTACAATTGAATGGAGATTCACCCCTCTAACACTGATGTCTCTCAGATGACTTTTTTTTTTCTGCCATATCTCATATTCAAAATGTCTCCGGAAAAACAACACTCATGGAGCAGGGACATCTTGAAATTAGTTAGCGTACATGCGGTAAAATTAGAAACTCTCCTGATGTGTGAATAATACAGCAGTTATTGTAGCATGTCCATGTTCAATAAAGCACACTACGTCTCAGAATTCCTGGTTTTGTTTGCGTCAGTGTGTGTGTGTTTTCTTTTTCTTCTTTT
>BLFO01003992.1:567132-574632 GCA_014634245.1 Montipora cactus
TAATAATAATAATAATAATAATAATAATAATAATAATAAAAGCTTATACCGCGCTTATACAAACAGTCCTAAGCGCCTTACAATTCATAAATTCGATAAAATATAATAAAACATAAATATACATATTAATATACACAGCTATGGCTCAAAACAAATACAAACAATAAAACAAACTAACTAACTAACTAAAGGTTATATGCTGATTTGAACAGGTACGTCTTAAGTTTAGATTTAAAAGAATTAATGCTATCAGCTGATCTAATATGAAAAGGCAAAGAGTTCCAGAGGATAGGTGCCTGAACTGAATAAGATCTATAGCCATACGTTTTAAGATTGTAGGGAACAGTCACAAGCCTAAGTCTATCTGAGGATGACCGGAGGGTTCTTTTAGGCCGGTAGAAAGTGAAAAGTTCCTTTAAGTATGACGGAGCCAGGTTATTAAGACACTTAAAAGTAATTAAATTAATCTTAAAAATAGTTATCTGCTCGATCGGTAGCCAGTGAAGTTCTTTTAAAATTGGAGTTATACTATCATATTTATTTGCTACCATAATTAATCGAGCTGCAGCGTTCAACAGATGCTGAAGTTTATCAATCAGATGCTTGGGTAGACCAAATATAAGAGAATTGTAGCTGTCAATGTTTGAAACCACAAATGCATGAATGAGAATCTTGGTGGTGTCTAATGTCAGAACATTCCTAATTTTCGCAATATCCCTAAGATGATAATAGCCAGATTTTACAATGGCGTTAATGTGTCGTGACATTGTCATTGAGGAATCAAAGATAACACCAATATTCTTTGCATGAGAGGATGGGAAAATGACATCAGATCCAAGTTGAGTGGGATTCAGTTGTAGACGTGGACGAAATCGTGAGTAGAAGTAAAGGAGCTCTGTTTTATCAGTGTTTAATTTCAGCATATTTACAGCCATATAAGAATGAAAGTCAGAAACGCACATTTCAATTCGTTTCGTTGCCGCTGCCATCTCCGTTTCATCCTCAAAGTAGAAGGAGGTATACAGTTGCTGGTCATCTGCGTATAGATGGAAGAACAGACCATGCTTGCGGATGATATCTCCAACCGGAGTTGTGTAAAGAACATACGGGAGGGGCCCTAAAACACACCCCTGGGGTACACCACAAATCAGTTCCTGTACGCTGGATGACGTTGCTCCGATTCTCACAAACTGTGTGCGGTCCTTCAGATACGAGTTGAACCATGCTCATGCTGAACCCGAGATACCATAGCGAGATTGCAGCCTTTTTAGAAGGATTGAATGGTCCACAGTATCAAAGGCGGCAGAAATATCAAGTAATAGGAGAATGACACAGCGGTTGTCATCAACAGAACGAAGAATATCATTCTGCACACGAACCAGGGCGGTTTCACAGCTGTGATGTTCCTTATATGCTGATTGTAAACACTCTTGGAGACCATTTTCATGTAAATGATCAAGGACGCGCACTGAAGCAACTTTCTCAATCGCTTTCGAAATAAACTCTAAATTCGAAACAGGACGAAAGTTAGGATACAGTTCATGATCCAACAGAGGTTTCTTTAGTAAAGGAGATAAAACAGCTTGTTTCAAGGATGTCGGAACCGTGCTAGATGAGAATGAGAGGTTGATGTTTCGTGTGATAACCGGAAGTAGGTCGTCAAAACAACGAATTAGTAAGCTGGCAGGAATTGGATAAAGACAGCAGGATTTCTTAGCACTCTTAAGAATGAGACCACGTAATTCTGTTTTGGTAGTAGGAATGAAGCAATCAAGAGCAGTGTTGAACCACGGGCTGTCCAGCTGTTCGGTGAAGGACAATACAATGTCATCAGTCGAAAAAGTTGGAAGCTCTGTCCGTATTTTATTGATCTTGTTCACAACGTAGACATACTGACATTTAACTTCTTCTTAGGATGGAGTCTGTAAATAACAATGAACCTCACACAATATTTCGGTGACTATAATAGAACCTCTATTGACTCAAATGATGTAAATTTGGAGTTTCTTTGTTTTCGAATACTGAGACTCTTGCTGTAAACAAGTCCTACACCACCACCTTGTCTACCACTTCTGGGCACATGAAAGAATCCATAACCCCGTGGACAAAGTTCGCCAATGGATTTCAACGAATCCGATTTTGTCCATGTTTCAGTGAGTGCCATCAAGTGAAGCTTTTGGTCCACAAAAAATTTTTCAGAAACAACGCCTTGTTATTTATTGATCGCGCATTGAACAAACCAAGACGCAATGACTCCGACTTTTTCGTGATTGCGTATGTATTGTAGGCAATATTTGGCTCGGTTGATACAATGTTAGTACTGACTATCGACGGGCCCACTGGGACTTGAATAACAATTGATTTCCGCGTGTTGACTGTATGCAACCTTTCCTTGAATCTTTCCCGCTAAATCGGTTCCTTCCAATAATGGTGTTGATATTATAAGTTTTCTCTTTCACTCTTTTACCGGCCCTCTTCCCTCGAATATGCCTTCTGGGTCTGCCTGAAAAACTTGCACGATAAAGACAGTGATCAGTTGATTGAGACTGCAAATAAACAGTGTTCGCAAGGAAACGGTTCACTGAGTTGTTGATCGATGCGTTTATATTTCTTTCTGAGCTGTGTCGAAGATTCATTTGGGTGGTCAAATTCGCATCTGATTATAGTAATTCAAATCCACCGGTCCTGGATTACATTCGACGTCCATGCTGATAGTAATATCTCTTGAATTCGGAAGATAGATGCAATTGTGTTCCCGCTTCAACCAAACACCGATCGGGCGAGTTGGAGCACCAGTTGATTTCAACGATTAAGCTATGAAACCTGACTCAAATTTAGGTCAAATCCTATCCTTGAGGAGTTAACATGATTTCCAAACTTCGGTTGTTGCTCGAATGAAACAATTACACCAAGAAAAATGATAAATAAAAGCGATAAAAGCGGACTAGATAAAACAGCAGCAATGTCCGGCGCTCATTACACTACTGTTTTGGTGGGTAGTGTCACGGAGTATTGCCACTCGTTCTTCGTATTTTGACTCGTCAATATACAGCACAACTCGTAAGAATACTACACACTAAAACATCTAGTAAGATAATTTCATTTATTATCCACTATTATGCCATTGTACCACATTTGGGCAAGAAAACACGCAAAATATGAGACGGTAATACACTGTAGTGTCCTGGTTTGTCTGGAATAGAACAGAGCAAATACGGACCAAAAACGAGAGCAACCATGGATGGACCAGACGAATTCGATGAACCTAACTTTGACTTGTTTGCGTCCCTTGGACTCAACTTTTTAAATGACGAGCTGACAGAAACAGACTATTAATTTTTACTCAACAAACAGAAGATGGTGTTACAGTTAATGAGCAAACACGACAGACGGAAAAAGCAGAAAGCGGACAACTGAGCGATGAAGACATTGCCAATTTTATTGATGAAAACAGAAACAAAAGCACGACCAAAAAAATGCGAAGTGACCTTAACATGTTTTACCGTTAGGCGAAAACTGTTAACGAAACAAGAACTCTTGAAAACATACCAGAACAAGAACTTGACAAACTTTTAGCCCACTTTCTTTTAAGTGCTCGCAAGCAAAACAGAGATGAATAAGAACCTGGCACATTAACATGATCATCTACGTTACAGAGTTTCGAGAGTTCATTAAAGGGAAAAGGGGAAACAGTACAGTATACTTGCTGACAGACAGTTTGCGAAGGCCAGAGAAGCCCTGTCTTGTAAACCAAAACAACTCTGCCATTCTGGCAAGGGACAAAAGCAAAACAAAGTGCATATGCAACGACTAAGTGAAACTCAGATTCAAAAGCTGTGGAACTTGGATGCCACACACGACAAAGTCTTGGTACGCACAGTTTGGTGGAGAGCTCCTGACAAACATCACCGAGTAAAGTTTGGAGACATACAAATTAAACACAAAGACGGCCCCTAAGGAAGAGACTGTGTTGAGCGTAGAAGAAAGACTCGGACTGGAGAACACAAATTCGTCCATCACCGCACGTTCACTCCCAAAATGTTCGCTACTGGTGGATCGCGCTGTCCGGTTAGCATCATTAAAGAATATTTGGCAAAACGACGGCCTGAAATGACCAATGCAGATTCCCTGTTTTATCTGGCATCTATTGTTAAGCCGTCATCCAAGATTTGGTTCAAGAAACAGCCACTACAAAAAAAATTGCTTGGTTCTTTCATGGAATCCATGAGCAAGGCCACTGGATTGACAGGCAGGCACACCAACCACTCGGTACGGAAGACGATGATCTCAACACTCAGAAAGGAAAATGTGGAGCCTACAAACATCACTGGACTTGCTGGACAAAGAAACAAAGTCTTTAGGCCGCTATTCGAGCACTTCCACAGAGCAGCAGAAGGACATGTCCTTGAAACTCAGTATCTAAAAACCCAAATACCTTCACCAAGAACTATTCCCCACCAGGATGAAAATGGAGGCAAAAATTTGTTCACTGGAGCTCTTTTTAACAACTGCCATTTCACCTTTACTGTTGCCAAGGATGGCTTCACCATCAACCATGCCGCAATTACAGTGAAGAAATTCAAGAGAATCCTGCCCCTCGTAGATAGCGACAATGAACTGTGAACAAACTCTTGTCATTCCTCTTTATCACAACTGATTTTTCAATTGACGATACTTTCTTGATTTTGATACTTTTTTCGAGTGAGATTTTTGAGCGTTGAAAGAATTGTTTTTGACAATGATGCCAGCACGAAAAAAGTTTTACTGGCATGCCAATCATCTGTCATTTATCTTTGCATTTTATTCCATCAAATTAACGACATTTGGATGGCTTTTTGTGGTGTTTACATTGTGCGCACCCACCATGAAGGACAGATGATACATTTTTTTAACTCTTATTAAGTAAAATGAAGGAAAGTGGCCCATATTTGCTCGTATTTTCAAGTACATCTATGTACAGTTTACCTTCTTTTTTTTGACACTACTTTCCTTTGCAGCATTACGGTTTATATCATAATTTTAACTGTTCTCTCAACCTCATTTAACAGTGGTTAAATCTTTCCAAGTTTATACATGTACATGAAGCCCTACCTTTTTTCAGATTTTATTACATTGTCTTTAGTCGGCCAAGATTTCCCACTTATCACATTTAATTTTTTCCTCAAAGTTCGTAGTAAAATGATGTTCACATCACTATACAATGGCAGACCTATTCTTGGTACAGTTGGATCCAATGTTACATTCACTTGGCAATTTTCTGGTGGAGTCGAAGAGATTACGTGGGGACTAAAAAACCAAGACGACCCTGAAAGTATTAAAACTAAGTTAGTAGGCCTTGACACCTCTGATGGCTCAGTATCAGTTCAAGCTCCCCTCTCTTACAGCCAACGTGTGAGTGGAGTCTTTGTTGGTGATGCATCCTCTGGTCAGGCCATGTTTACCATCAGTGGTATTAAAAAGTACGATGAAGTATTTTACACCTGCCAGCTTAGGAAAACTAAAAATTTTGTTTCTGTCACAAAAGTCGACCATGTGACATTGAGTGTGGAAGGTGAGTTGAGTTATACACTGTACATGGATGACATTTCCATAGTACAGTTGATTTTGTTAATTACTATAATTATGTCTGACATAGGTTAACATGTGGGTTGAGTGTGCAGGGTCAAAGAAAAAAAGTGGTCCATAAGGTAGATTGATAGTGGTGGAATGGATGTTCCCATAAAAAACATACTTTATGACAGTAATAATGTACTTGACCAACACAATTATTGTACAATTGTTTGAAGGTTGATCCCACTCACAGCAGGGCTTCTGATATTTTGCGCGGTCATAGAGCCATGAAATTGAGGTAAATCCGTGAAATACCGCAAAATCCTCAAGAAATCTTACCAAATAAATGTCGGTACAACATATTCAATACTTACCTTGGCAGCTGGGGCTGCAGCAAGTAAACATTACATCCCAAAACTACAAGATGTTCTTAGAGTAGGTTAATGTTGCAAAAAACAGGGCCGTGGCTATGATGTCTTAAAACATCTTTGCAATTGCAGTGCTCAAGAAAACCCCTGTCTGGTCGCCTGGGACAAGTTGACTTCACGCTCAGGAAAGCGACTTTCTCAGACCTCTTGCCTGCCAGGCAAGCGCCCACTCATTCATTTAAATTAACAGAAGAAATATGGGCAATTTAAATCACCTAAAAGATATAAAGAAACAGTAACATATATTTTATGTTGTACAGTATTTTCCTCTCCACATGCAAAGCAGGAAACATTAGAGTGTAATTACGTAAATACCAGACGCGTTTTTATGTCTCAAATGACGTTGTTCTGCATGAGTAATAATTCAGTAGCGTATTTAATTTGTCATGTTTTATGACTGGAAGGGTCAGGTTATATTCAGAGAATTTGATGAAACACCTAGAAAGTGGAAGTTAAACCTTGTTTGCTCCATAATAATAAATCAGGACTGTCTGAAAGTAAAATTTGTCGTTGTCGTCTGTAGCTTTGTCGTCACAGACATGAATTAACTCAATTACATCTTATTTATCTTGTTCATGAAAGTTAGCTATTTGCGGACTTTATACCTGGATTTTTTTCAAAATTTTGAAAACGAAGATATTCTCCTGAATGGACAATTGACAACCTTCAAATAATAAATTCAATGCTGAGATAAAAGTGAATTGTTAAACCTGCATAGTTTCCTACCATATGGCCTTTACTTACCGCCGTCAAATTTCCTTCTCAGCTTTTTGTATGGTTCGCAAAAGATAAGCCACTCTACCTAAAAGAAAAGGAAGAGTCAAAGTGATGTTAACTGCCTAGCAAAATGTTAAAAAGCAGACGTATACAAAACATGGACCTCAGGTTCATGGACTACCCCTGTGGACCACCCGTCATTTTGTAAATTCAACACATTCTATAAGCAGAAAATCTTTACACGAATTAGAGAAGTGATCCTCGCACTTACCTGAAAAATTTAAGGAGTATCCTATGAATAGGAGCGAACAACTCCCATTCTCAGGGCTGTCAACCCCCAAACTCTTCAAAATATTTAGAATTGATAGGGATTGGATGACAGAAGCAGTCAAAACACCTTGTGATGTCATTTCTGATGATGTCATAATGAGGCTTAGGCAAAAATAAAGTTCACTATCACACAACTTAGGCAAATGTCGAAAAATGCACGAAAAAGTTGTGACTGGCATTGCAACATTTATTTTTCTTGGTCAGACCAAGCACATTATTTACTTAAATTACAATCCACCAATAGCAACGCTTGCAAGAACGGTTTAGTTTGAGGAAAATAAATATTTGAATTTTGTTATCATCCATGCTATAATAGCTAAAACCACCAAAGTATTTGAAATTTTATTGTTGTGAAAGTAGATTCTCACTAGAAATGACAAACTTGGCGATGAATCGGGAGATTTCAAATCATAATCTTGAGTTTGGGATATTCGGTCCAAAATCTGGAGTCTCCTGGATTACCTGGGAGAGTTGA
>BLFO01003992.1:582132-587132 GCA_014634245.1 Montipora cactus
CAATTTGTCGTGTTTATTGGAATGTCGTCCACACTGGATTCCAAAGAAAACTCACGGTAAACAAAATGCACAATCGAGAAATTTAGAGAATGATAGCCAGGGAAATCTTTTCAGCCAGCCCCACACAAAATGACGCTTAGAATTCGAACATTCCACTGACACTGGGAAATCAAATAGCTCAAGATCACCTGGTTTCCACACATTCTCTACTGATGCACTTGAGCTTGTCCTGGTCCAAATACGAGCTAGTTTCCTTGAAAACCAAGCCAACATCATACTGAGAACAGTCCTCCCTCCAATAAACTGGATCGCCTCAAAGCACGGTTTATAAATCAAAACTATTCTTGTCTTTCCTTTCCGTAGCAAGTTAACGAATTCAACAAGAACGAAGGGAATTGCAAGGGAGAGGCTCCTCTTTATATATGATTGTCATTAGTTTGCACGGTAGTTTGTGACCTGAACAGCAATCATAACCGAGTTTGAGTAGTTCGCAAGACAATGCGAGTGATTCTGACCAATCGAAGTGGGTTTTGAGTCATTTGTGAAAAGATCCATGTACACCCAGTCCCCATTCTCTAGGAAGAAACTTTGTCCGGTCGTGCCTTCGAATATTTTTCGCCTTGTTCTCGGAAGTATCGACAAAGGACGAAACCATGCGAATGGAGACTCGTCCAATTTGCTCGGGAGGAGGGCTGGGTTTGCTGTGTGATCGAAGGAATAATTTCTCCTTTGTTTTATTTAATAATAAACAATAAAACAAGAAGGATAATTGATTTCGTGAGAAATAAGGTTTGGAAGAAATTTGAGTGATTTCTGCAAGTCACTTGAACTACTCTGGATCCACCCCTGAAATGAATTTTATCTTCTAAAAGTAAACGGAACTGCTTATTTATTTAGACCCTGATCGATACAGTGCATCCCTCGATCGAGTTTTAGGCCCAGTTCGACGCTTCTGCCGTGCCAAACTAAACTCAGGAATTAAGTTCGACAAAAGCACGGCAGAAGCACGGCGTCTGAATCAAACTTTTGAATTAAGTTCGGCAAGCAATTAAGTTCGACAAGGTCTGCGTGCTACACGACTCTGGCACGACAGCGATTCAAACGTGCTTCGGTCGCGCCAAACTAAATTCATAAATGATGCAATAAATGTTTTTTGGCGAGATTGCGTACCCTCGGGGAGTTAGGATGAGTGTTAGCTAAAATTGTTGCGAGGCTTCAGTAAACCCTGAACTCTGGCACGACGTCTGAATCAAAGAAAAATTCGGCACGGCAGAAGCACAACGTCAAGAGTATTTGTAGCTTAATGCTTATGGACCACGAACTACGGTCCGTTGCACAGTTTAATACTGCAGCACAAAACATTTGAAAAAGTAAAAAAGGATACCTGCTCGAGCAAGCAACAGCTTAATTATGTTGACAAACTGTAATTTGATTAGTTGCATTTGTGCTCACCTAGTTGACGTGACTTGGGTGGTCACTGCGATGGAAAAGAACACGTAATGTATATGATCTATGCTTGAGCGTTACTCATTGACTCGCTCTGACAAGCAATCGCTGAGGGATGACTACAGGTTTCAATTAGACATCGGCCATTATTATCAAATTAATGCTCGTTCATTACTAAAACGACTTGACACTTAAATAAAAGCTCATTTCCTTTCCTTTACTAGATTTGATCACTTGCGGCCCATCTAAAACTGATTTTCACACATCAATTAATTCTTGGAAAGTTCTTTAAAAAATGTGATGATAGTTTCCTTGACGGATTTTTTTATTGTTCTTTCATCCAAGATTTTTAAAGCAGAAATAAAAAAAGTTTGAGGTGATCCTTTGTTGACCTGAACATGTTGAGCGACACGGCTTAGTTCACACACAGGTCAATAGACTTGATAAATTGCATACGTTTCTATACCATGAATGCTGTGAATGATCCAAATAGCTTTTCTTCATTTAATTACGAAGATTTTTTTGTATATTTGATAAGAAGCAACTCAACATATCCTTAATTCAAGTGTAAGTAGCGGCGTTTTAGCCAACAGCATGATTGTTTTCAAAATGTTGTGAAGTTTGTAGATTCCATTAGCCGTGTTAACATATGTTAAGAGACATGCTGGCGCTTAAAACGTTATTAAGAAAGATTAAAAGATTAAAGTCTACTTTACTTTACATTCACAGCTTCACAGAAGAAACATAACGATGCTGACCCCGTTCAACGGTCATTTAATTTTTTCTGTGTATTTTCAATAAACTGACTCTATAATTAACTTGAAATGAACATGAATTCCGTATGCTTACATGGCGCTTGGTTGGCATCACGTTTTACTTAACTACCGAAACAAGACATAACTTCCAACAGCCAAACTTTGCAGGTGTATATTTTAATAAATGAGCTCTCGTCTGATATGGTTATAACGTCGAAATTTAAGGTACCAGGTGTCGTTTAAACCGGTCATTTTGTCTCCCAAGATGACGTGCAAAATACACCTTTATAAAAACGGCGATAAAACCCATACCAATTACAAAAACACTTTTCATATGCTTTTATTGTGCTGTAAAGTTTGATGGTGAATGGACTTAGTTAGCGCTGCCAACATATTCGTAAAGTTGCGTAACGATTTGACTGTTTAGGCAAGGCGAAAACTGCTTTTTAAACGAATTTTCAAACTTTTTTAAATACCAGAAGGAAAAAAATCGCTGGAACTTTAAAATATTTCTTTCGAAACTAGTTCACAGAAAGGGATGTTTTCGTCTCTGATTTTCGATTCTCGAAATATTCTGGCGGCTTCTCTTAAAAGATAAGAGGCATTTAAAAGAGAGAGGCGTTTATTCTATAACTGTAAGATGGTAACTTAAATACGGTATTATAATAATCTAAATGACAGAGCTTTAGCAGACTATCAAGTCCGTCCGCTGATAAGTTTAGATGGTCCCTTTTATTAAAAAAGGATAAGTTTATATGAAAATTATTTTGTCAAGCATTGACCTCAAAATTTGCATGTTTTTTTTTGTCTCAGGCTTGCCGCGAGCAACTAGCTTAGATAACTCGCTGTTTGTTTGTTTGTTTGTTTGTTTTTGCACACAATGAGGTGGTTTTCGCAAATAAATCCTTTGACAACTACGTTTTGGTGTTGCACCCGTACATCAGTTGCTGTTTATCTTTTAGCGTTCTTACTTGAGGAAACGCACTTGCGTCCCAGCTGGGATCGTCGGAATGACTAACACTCCGACTGGACGGATGACTCAGAGCTGATTATCTCCTCAAAAATGAAAAGTTAATGCCTTATCCTTGCCCGGTCGAATAGACCAGGCAAAGGAAAGTCCTGCAAAAGCAATTTCTGTTAGAAATAGCAAACTGCGAGTTTGTTTTTCACCACAATATTTTTTTTCGCAATGGCGGCATCCAAAAATTGTCGCCGTGAGCTCATGTGTCAAAGTTGTGTATTAAACAACTTTAACCGCCAAAAAAGAGGGTCAAAGTTTTGTAAGACACATGTTTGACCGTTATTTGTTTTGTATTACACAGCTTTGGCCATCAAAGTTGTGTAATACACATCTAGCTTTGACGGTCAAACTTGTGTAATAAACGAAAAATTTAGAGTCCGGAACAATCTGACAGTCCAGAAATAATCTGACAGCTGTTTAAAGTGGCCGATCTTTATTCAGTATTTCAAAGAATTCTCACCTTAATATCGTGCCATTCCACTAGAAGCTTTAGTAAAAGTAAACTCTGATCGTATTGCTGTGCTGACTGTTTTTCCTTTAGCGAATTTAATTGTATCAATTAATGGATTACCTTCATTTCTCCGGATCATTCTCAGCAGCCGGGAACAAAACCTTATATGCAAACAGTAACAGAATTTAACATACAACACCTTATATATTCCACTGCAACAAAATTACCCTAGTTTAGTTGTTGTGTAACTGAATGAAGAAATTGAACTAAACTAGCTCATCACTAAAAGTCCTTCTTAAGAACGCCCAATTTTAAAAGGATTGTGCAAAAAGCTTTGTCAACTGGCTTTGTCTTTAGTGTATCACGTATGGCTTTTGTAAGATACTGACTGAACGCGTAATAACGTTTACGGAAGCATTTTATGAGAGTCCTTACAGGAGGTTTGTGAAAGAGTGCTTACAGGAAGATAAGAAAGAAGCAGAAACCTTGTGTAAGCTCGTGTAACATACGTGCAGAAGGCTTGTTTAAGAGTCCTTACACAAGGTTTGTGTAAGAGTCATTACACAAGGCTTGTTTAAGATACTTACAGAAGGCTTGTGTAAGATACTTACAGAAGTAAGTAAGGCGAGTAAGCAAGGCTTGTGTCAGATACTTACAGAAGGCCTGTTTAAGATACTTACAGAAGGCTTGTGTAAGACTCTTACAGAAGCCCTGTGTAAGATACTTACAGAAGCCTTGTGTAAGAGTCCTTATACAAGGCTTGTATGAGAGTCTTTACACAAGCCTTGTGTAAAAGATACTTACGGAAGGTTTGTGTAAGAGTCCGTACACAAGCCTTGTGTAAGAGTCTTACACAAGCCTTCTGTAAGTATCTTAAACAAGCCTTCTGTAAGTATCTTACACAAGCCTTGTGTAAGACTCTTACAGAAGGCTTGTGTAAGACTCTTACACAAGCCTTCTGTAAGTATCTTACACAAGGCTTCTGTAAGGGTCTTACACAAGCCTTCTGTAAGTATCTTACAGAAGCCTTTTGTAAGTATCTTAAACAAGCCTTGTGTAATGACTCTTACACAAACCTTGTGTAAGGACTCTTAAACAAGCCTTCTGCACGTATGTTACACGAGCTTACACAAGGTTTCTGCTTCTTTCTTATCTTCCTGTAAGCACTCTTTCACAAACCTCCTGTAAGGACTCTCATAAAATGCTTCCGTAAACGTTATTACGCGTTCAGTCAGTATCTTACAAAAGCCATACGTGATACACTAAAGACAAAGCCAGTTGACAAAGCTTTTTGCACAATCCTTTTAAAATTGGGCGTTCTTGAGAA
>BLFO01003992.1:602132-609632 GCA_014634245.1 Montipora cactus
GCTTCTTCAACTGAATGAAAACAATTTATCAAGGTATTCAAAGCCTCTATTTTTATTGACTTTTGCCCTCGTCAGTCACATGAGTGTAGCACAGCTTCAACACCTCGACCACCATATTGGATCAGGTAGGTGCTTTTTGAACAGATGATTCAGAGTGCGGGCTCATGTTATTCGTCCCTCGGAGCTATTCGTGGTGGTACAAGAAAATTAGACCCCAAAGTACCAAGGAGTTAAGGAAGTATACAAGATCATCGTAACACTGGTGAAGAGCACAACGTAGCAAGCAAAGACCAAGAAGCTCTTTCATTGACGAAAGACCGTGTTTTTCAGAATGCATCAGCAGCATGGCAGTTGCAACACATATGGCTTATCTATGATGCCGACAAAAAGATCTTGACCTGCAAGATCTGTCTAGAGGCAAACACATGAAATGCGTTTCTGTACAATATTGTCAAAGGACCACCATTGCAATTTGAACATTCCTTGATGAAATGGACAGAGAAATCACAAAGAGTATTTTCCACCCTAGTCATGGAGCGCTTGCAAGTATATTTTGTTCAACTTAAGCTCCTGCTGGGCCCCTATTTTTCGAGAAAGGGGGCCCTGGGACTCCTTAAGACAAACTCCTGGTGAGAACACTGGACCTAGAATGCTACAGTAATTGTGCAATACGATTATGAAAAGTTAAACGAGACTTACCTGTAAGATGAGGTTTGGCTAAAAATATTCTATGAAGACACCTGTCACAAACGTGGGATTCACATGACATACAGGCATGCACGAGCAGCCAGAGCAATCAATCTTAAAGGGCGAGTGATTTCCAAAAAAAAAAAAGGAGTTTTAAAAGGGAGGACAACTAAACACCAGAAAATCAGTATGGCCCTTAAACACAGGGCGGGCACGTGACTCCCTGGTTCGTGACTGGTGTCTTCATGGAATTTTAGTGAAACTTCAACTTAAGGTAAGGCTCTTTTAATTCTATTTTAGCACCAGTCCAACTCAATTTGGAGTCACGTGAGATTTCAAAGCATGTAAAGTGACAATAAAATGTTTATTGCTAAACATAACGTGCAGAAGCAGCTACCATCATGTGACAAAAGCTAAAGAACATGAATTGTGCAATGGTATACAAAGCTGTTTCTCAAAACTAATGGCAGCAGCTACACAGTACCTCTAGAAGCTACCAAAGGTACTGTAACGACAAAAAACGTAGCATCTCTATAATTATCAGAAAATAAGGTCAGTTAGGAATACGACTGACATCAAAGGAAATATAAATGTACCACGAGGCTCACAGCATGTGGTGAAAGGCAAAGTGTCACAGGCCAAACTATGCGTTGCGATAAGCTGGATAGCAGTTATGTTTTATTGGTTGAATAGGGCCAAAGGTATCAGATCAGGGAGAACCAACTTTGATTGCCGGCGATTTAATTGGCAATATTCAAGTGTTAACTGAAACACAATGTAATCAATAAACCAATCACTAAGTGCTAAAGGAATAAAACAGTAGGAATCGGCAATAGACAATAGTGGACATTCTAATCTAACTTTGGTCAGACAAATGTTTTCGAGAATGCCGCCATGTAGGTTGTAACAATCTATAGAAATACTATTTAAGACAGCAACTTAAACTGCAGAAAGTCTAGCAATGAGAGCAACAAAATGGAACCTTAGAGAGAGACCGCGATCTACTAGTCAAAATTTCGAAAAATTAAGACGGCTCTTAACCCCATGTACAGAATTTGTTCAAACTTTGTCAAAAGTTACATCTTATCCTGCTAATCAAAATTCTGTTATAAGCAAAATTTCACCGTGCCATTTTTGAAATATAAGCGCTTAAAGCTGAAATTAAGGGTGTTTTTAGCAGGTCATAGTATTGCTATGGTAACCTATTGTGTTACAACGATAATACCAACGTGTTTGCTAGTGATTGGGCAGTATTTTGATACCATAATTGTAGCATCAATTGATAAAGAGTAGTTTTTTTTCACTTTGCGATGATGTCATCAATGTTACCTGGTAGACCCAGCCGTTTTTCCAGGGTAGACACCAGTTTGCCAGCAGAAGAATTAGGAGTAGCTACAGAGCTACAGAGAGGCATGAGGGAAAAAACAAGTATCGGTGAGTTTTTTTTGACGTTTTAAGTACAACTAGATGCTCCATAAAGCGTACATTGGGTTTCCTGTGGCACTGAATTGGGTGACTGCAGCGTTCCAGCTAATTGGGAGGTTATTAAGACCATTTGAGGGTCACCCACAGGTCGCGCCAGCAGAGGCCCTTCACGTTCACACCTTAAATTACTTTGTAATGTCCTGTGCCATTTTGAGGCCTTTTAGTGTTTTAAGCTTTTGTAATAAATTCAGTTGAAAGATAACAAACACGCTCTTGAGTAAAATTCACTCGTTTCTTCTTTAAATAAATACTATTAGTCTGCAAAAAAATATCTGCAAATTGGTCTGAGGGACATTTTCCAGCATGTCATGCATGTCTTGCAGTTGCACTTAGCAAAGGTTTATTGCACACACTAAGAAAGGAATGAAAATGTTGTTTCCGCTTCATAATTCCTCTTCTTGTTAGCCTAATGTGATGCCAGGTCAAAACGTTGTTTGGCCTTACGTTTGCACCAAACAATACCGTAAAAGCCAGGAGTTAACAGAAAAAGAAAAGAAAAAAAAATATAGTTTTATATATAACTCTGAATCAAATTCTCATCGAGAGATTAATGATAATCGATCGTGAAAAAACGAAACTTTCTGCAGTCTCTGACTTTTATGAACGAATGGAAAGGTCATGATGTTTTGTCAAAAGGAAGAAATTGCACGTGATCACCTTGTGTCAACTGAATGAACTACGGGAAAGAATGTTAATCATTCGTTGTTTCCAGAGCAAAACAACGTACTTTTTAGCCAAGAAACTTACGTCCTTGTTTGTTTTAATTTTGTAATATTTAACTGATTTTTTACATTTCATCTGTCGGTCAGGAAGCCTTCTTTGTCGGGTTCCTGAGAAACGTAACTGTTTTGACTTCAGGGTGCACTATTTACACAATCGCGAGGTTTAGCGGCCATGTAATTGAAAATCTGAACATCTATAAGATACAAAAACATACTTGCAAATTATCCCAAATTACAATGCTGACAAGCACAAAAGCGGAAGAAATGGTTAATAAATATGAAGTTTGTTCCTATCTGAATGTTTTTGTGTTAGAGTAAAGGGATATATTGTCACGCAAATGATGTAATTTTATGCCACTCAAAATTCGCAAAAAGCGTGCGTTTCATGTAAACAATCTCCGTACTAGTAAGTCGTATCAATAAATTGGATTAACCAGGGAGTTAAAGAAAGTTGGCGTCCCAAGTAAACTTCATTGTAAACTATAATGACAAAATCATTTGTCAGAGAAACTAAATACCTGTCTCCTCGCGTATTTCAACGCAAGTATGCAAATTTTTAAACTCATTTTCACCACGTCCTGATTCCCGCGAAATTGTTCTTCTTTCAAATATGAACGAAAATACTATTTCTCGTCAAGCGTTGCATCTTTTATGTTCAAATACCCCTAAAAATAAAGATATTTAAACTATCTATCCGTAGATATTTTTTCATAATTTAATATTCTCTGTCAAAATTTGCACAACAATCAAAACACAAAAATAGCAACGCACGCAACAAATATAGTCGCATTTACCTCTTTGTCGAATTCGCATGCTCAACACAGGAATTTTTAGTTATTGTGAAAATCTTTCTCTATTCGTTAGCAATCACCCTTTCAAATTTCAGAGAAATCGACCGGTCCGTGAATATTTTTGAGATTTTTGCAATGGGATGTCAAAAGGCCAAGTGGATGATATGCATAGTCGGGCAATCAAGTTGCGCGTGTGACCCGTTATAAATATTTTTTTCACAAAATGTTCCCGAATCGTCAAGTATCACCACTGGGGACATTAACATCATTTCAAGAGCTTATTCAAAGCAAATGTACAAACTCAGGAGGCATGGTATATTTTATTAAGTTAACACAACAGAAAGACGCTAACCTCATTTTGACACGAAAAAGCTTTACTATTGTCATAAAAAACTATCCAGTAGCTTGCATATGGCAAAACATGATGACTTCATAAAGTCCACCTTTTCCAGCGAAAAGAAACAATTAACGTATTTGCTATTAGAGGCAAAACCTTTCGTATTTTATTACGTGCGTGTAGACAAGAAACTCAATCGTGTCAAATTACCATACGCAATTGCAATAAAATAATTTTCGGGATGAAACACTTTCCATGAAGAACCTTTTCTTTGAATAATGAAGAAAAAGTAGACGACAAGCTTTCTTTCAAATAATTCTTGGCTGTCGCATTTGCAATTTCTTTTTTTTTTTTACCTGAAGACTGTGCAGAGTTGAATGCAAATAATACACATAACCAGCCAACAGAGATCACAGATCCACTTAAGGTGTTCGATTCCTTATCTGTCTTTGTTGAACCCATAAGTTACCAGAGAATTTAAAGAAAGCTATACCATGCCCAGTATAGATTAACTATTTCCCTTTTTTTTTTGGTTATTACGTCGTAATAGCGCAAGGGCTACTCTCAAGAAAAAAAGTATGTTCATTTCCTTTACTAAAAAGCAATGTGGCATTTCATTCTGGTTGCAAGCATGAAAATGGTTTAATAACTTCCCTAATCATGGAGGATATGAGCTGTAGAAACATGCTTGTAATAGTGTTATAAAGTTCTTGGCCTTAATCACCCACTGTAACTGAGTGTTGAAAATGAAAAATGCAGGAGTAACTTGTTCGTCGTAATAGCATGAAAAGGTAAGAAGCGTTCACTAGTCACGATAACGAATGTTAAGGAGAGTGAAACAGTTCCCATTAGTGAGCCTTGAAAACGTCATAATAGAGTAGTGTAGCAAACTTTTATTATTCACAATAACCGAGCATTGCAAATGAAAAGTATAATTTATGGATACTCAGTCATAATGGCGTAATAATGTACAAATACGTTTCACCGAGCATAGCGTAATAATGTAATAAGCTTTTAGTACACAAGACAAGGCGAGCATTCAAAATGAAAAGTGTATGGATACTCTGTTGTACTAGCGCAATAATGTAATAAGCTTTTAGTACTCACAACAACCAAGAATTGAATGAGGTGTAAGGATACCCTGTAATGTAATGCGAGGTCTTTTTATTACTCACGATAACCGAGTCATGACTTAGTATGTATGAATTCAGACTCACCATAATGCTATTCTGACACCAGCTATAAACACTCTTAAAAACTACTTTATCTCAGCAAGTGCTATACTTGCCAAACAGGCTAATTGTGACAACAACCTCCAAGCCTGTTGGTCCTCTCCCCTAGCCTTGCGCTACCAGACAACACTTATGTCACACCATAAGACAAAATATACAGCAAATTAAAGTAAAGTTCTATTCCAGAGCAAACCAAAATAAGATATTCTGTGAGTACTCTACCGAAGTATCAGCCTTGTAGTTCAAGCAAGCAAGGTATTCTGAGGATAATAGTTAGCAGACTGAAAAGGAGATATGAAGCAGAAGTAGGTGGAGAGCAAGCATACCTTGTAGTCGACAAGGAAGCAAATGGGCAAATCAAGAACTAGTGTACTATCGTGAGTGCTAAAGCCTTTCATTGCACTTAGGTCATTCCTAACTATGGAACAAAATGGTTGTAATATTTTCTTTTTAACTAGATGGAGATGTGCTAAAGGATTTAACATGAACTTTTTTAGTGAGTACATCTTTGGGGGATACTGAGTGACTACATGTAGATTTAGGAAGATCAGGCACAAAACAAAGCTGTGTGCTGTCTCCTTGTTCAATATTTATTCTGAAGAAGTAATTATGACAAACACAAGAGATGGAAAACCACACGTAATTAGTATCAGCAGCCACACAATGTCAACAATTTGCATTTTGCAAATGACGTTACCCTGCTTTCCAGTGCATGATAGGACTCCCTGAATTAAGAAAGGCAAGTGAAGAGAGAGACCTACTGCTAAACACCATAAAAACGGAGATTATAATCATAGGCAATGAGAGAGTGAGTGAGGATGATTTCCGGCTTCATTACTTGTTACTGTATAGAAGAAGTCAAGGACGTTCTATAGAGCTAGGATCAGAACCCAAGGTAAACTTTGAAGCAAACATGTCGCATAAGATTCGGGGAAGAATCGGTCTGGTAAGAGCCACAGTACAATGCTATGCACAATTTGGAAAAAGCAGGGGAATTAACATCAAGCTGAAGGTATGCTTACTTAGAGCTCTAGACAGCCTTCCAATAGCAACTTACGGATCAGAGTCTTAAGGGGTAGGTAAGGAGAAATAAAAGGTGCTATGGTAAACAGCTTGGAATTAATCCTAGGAAGAACACTGAACAAATGAATGGTACAACAATATTGAGCCCTATAGCAACTAGAAAGATGAGAATGTTCAGCCCTGTCAGGAGGAAAGGTGGACTAGAAAATAACTGAATTATCCCAGGGAATTATCACTTAAGAGGAAAAGTAGAACACCAAGGAAAGCCTATGATAGGATGATAGGATAGAGCCAAAAAGGACTAATTAACTAGCAATGCAACTAGCATCATCTGACCTGGAGAGAGCGGAAGACTTGCAACTAGACATTTGCAAAGCCTTGTTGAATGGGCGAGCTAAATATATAAAAAAGAAACGGTCAAGGTTTTTAACCTGAATAAGCACAAAGCATTTTCTGAAACAACGCTTTTGCAGTACATGTATAACTGTTTTGAATTGTCAAGGTGGGTGAGACAAGGTTTCCCTACTTATTTATGAACGGCTTACTAGTAAGATCAGGCAAGATATAGAAATAGACGTAAGGTTTTCTATAAAGAATTAAAATGAAGTCCATTCCCCAATTATACCACCACGCTTCCACGGTTATTGTCAGTAATATATGTTTTGAGACTTGGTTAGAAAAGCAATCACAGGGAAACTCTTCTGTTTGTTTCTTATGAGTGTCGATAATAATGATATTAAAGTGCCCCTCACCCCTAATTTTTTTTTTTAGCTATCAGAAAATATATTTGTTTCTGATCTCATTGGTTATAGTTATACGTTTTTTCCTCGATTTTCTGTGAATTTTTGAATTTTTGAAAATACGCGCCCCTTTGGTTCACCGCCGAGTTTAAAGGAGAGTGGGTCGAGTTTGGTCTGTGACGTCAGCGGGGGAACTGATTGAGCACAGAGACGAGAAAAAAGGTCGTCCAAAATATGCCTGATAGGTGTGTTGCTGTGAGTTGTAGCAATGTCGCGGATCCTTCCAAAGGCATATTTATGCACACCATACCTTTCTTTGGTGATTCTCGACCCGAGGCTATTAAACGTCGCAAGAAATGGGTTAATAATAATAATAATAATAATGATAATAATAATAATAATAAAAATAATAGTCTTTATTTCCTCACAAGATAAAAAATACATATCTTATGCTACAATATTTGAGTAAAAAAGTATATATAT
>BLFO01003992.1:617132-634632 GCA_014634245.1 Montipora cactus
AAAGATGATTTAGACGACGCCGCCAGCAAGCTTAAAACAATGATCCCAGCTCCAATGAACTCCATGTTAGATAAGCAACCTAGAGGAAAGGCAATTGAAAAAATGGAAAAGAGAAGGAGTATGGGTGTTGCTGATATCCCACCTACAATTCCTGGTATTTGTTACATACTTCTGTTTCCTTTGAGCAAGAATTTAAAAGACTTTACATTTTTACCCTTTTCATACTGTAGTTACTGTTTTGTCCCAACAAGCTGTCAGGCAAGTTTGATGAGTAGACGCTTATTGTGTAACATTCTTTTTTGTCACCATAGCACTTGTAGCTTGTGCGACCGATTGCAAAAATAGCATTTGCCATGTTGTAATATATTTTGGTTTTGTTTGTTTGCATTTTTGTCTCAGTGTCTCCAGCAACTGCAAGCACAACTGCACTATCAAAAAGGCCCATAAAGAGGTCAAATGCAGCCAGCACTGTACCTTGTGGCATTCCCCAGACAAAGGCCCCCAGGAAGAACTCTTCCTCCACCAAAAAGACAAAGAAGCAGTCTAATGCAGGCAGAAAAAAAAAGCACTGATAAATTATTTCTTACTCTGTAAAACTGGCTTAGTGGAGTCATACTAACTTGATATGTTATTTTCTTTGAAGTTGATAATAATAATAATAAAAAATTCACAAATACTGGTTTGTATTCTGTGGATTATCAAGTCTAAACTAAATACAGTAAAAAGTGTCAAGGTTTTTTTTAAAAATAGATAGGTAAATACAATATTCTACAAAGAAAGCAATCATAACAAGTTGTAAGTTAATAATTGGAGCAAGTGGATGTAAAAAGCAAAAATTATTTTTAAAAAAAACAGTGTTCTAATGCTCTTTATCAAGGTCAAATCCAGTGAACGTTTCTTCTTCAGCAGCAGGAAATTGTTTCCTGATCTTGGTGTAGGCACATGCTGGGAGAGGAATTCGCTTTTTGCCAAGGAAACCGTACACCAGACGAGAGAACTCCCTGTACGCGATGCTACGCAGGTATCTGTGGACAAGATTTGAAGCAAATAAGCAACAACAAAAAAACGCAACCCGTAAAAAAAGTAATAAACTTGTTCTGGTTTCAACCTTTTAACGGCAATACTAGTACTATCTAATACTATCTATCGTTTGAGCAACCCGAAGCCAATTAGTCATATTCATGTGCACCTGCAGGTCACTTCCTCACACACAGGCTCCACGAATGAGTTTCAAAACAAGTTGTTGAATAAAGTGAAACTTGCCTTTCTTCCTAACCGGGTTCTCTATACTTCGCCTTTGATTTCGTACGAAATCTATCGGATGCCATTCGAAGACTCCACTTTTCAAGACACACAGGTCTGAGGCCAGGATGCTGAGTTATACATTGCACTTTAACATCGGGTTGAATATCTCGTACAACAAGTTCGGTGTCTAAGGCCTCCTCGCATCCTTCTAATTCGTTGCAGCAGTAGCACTCACTTAAGTTCTGTAGTAGTTGTCGATCGCAGTTTCCACATAAACACCTTTGTGAAGGAAAGAAAGCATTGTATTTTCAATTCAGCTTACTTTGCAATCAAACTCGTCTGATCTTGGAGACTCACCATAAATCCACTCTTGTCGTTCCGTTTAGTCTTTCCTCCAACATGCGCTCGAGTTTTGCGTTTTCTTTTTACTCCTTTTCATACGCTTTTATCCAGTCTTTGTCAGTCATCGGCTCATCGGCATAAATCTGGTCAAGGCTATCCACACTTTGTTCGCTTTTACTTGGTGTCACCCGCGTGCCATTCAAATCACCATCTTCAAATGCAATGTCGTACTCCGAGACATAACAGCCATCAGAGTCCTCGTACTCGAATGAATTTTCTGAATCTGTATTGCTTGACGACATTTTGTTGTAATTTTAAAGGATTTCTATGCCTGAAGGTAAAATTGAAGAGATTCAAGGCCATAAACTTCAGATGAAATCCAGCTGATTGCACGAGAGTCTGAAAAGCAAAGAAATTGGCTTTCTCCGATGACGTCACAAGTGCATTAGGTCTCAGACCTCCTTTCACGCAGGCCGTGAACCAGAAGATGACAACTTCAAACCTTCATATATTGGCGAGGATTTGATGGATTTAGTCTATTTTTTTTTAATCTTCACCAAATTATGTATTCTTTTGGAAAATAAATAGAAAAAAATTTGAGGTGAGGGGCACTTTAAGATCAAAGTTAGTTAAACTAGTGCAAAAGTTAGACATAATTCTAATCACCTGGGGTCTCTCTCTTTTTGCCAGATTTCTGACTGCCTTGGGATTTCCATCTGCTACAGTATATGTGTATCTCCATTCTTGATACTTCTAATAACTGCATTCAAGCTGTCAACTTGATAATTTTTTTAGTTAATCTGAACTAAGAAAAAGGAAAAAATAAACTTCAAAGTTATTTTATTAGACTTAGTGATGCCAGAGGTTTAATATGCGGTGTTGGTAAAACGAAGGTGCGGGTGAGGGTGAGTATCTTCCACGACATAGATCTTTTCTAATGAAGCTAACGAAAGTATTAATGCAAAACAAATGAAAATTTGTCTATTCTGTCCAAAAAAAACCTTGTGCTCAGTTGTGATAAATTATGATAAAATAAACAGCGGATTTGTGGCTTGTGACTTGCTTGCTTCTTATTAGATATCAAATAGTCCAACTTGTCCTGTACTGTTTCATGGTTCCTTTATTGGAAATACTTAAGGGGGTGGCACTTAACTACAAAAAGGCAATGGTTTCTAAGGAAGCTTTTTAGTGAAAGAGCCCTACAAAAAGGTTGCATGGATGGTTCAATGAAGTAACTTTTCCATGCAAATCTGACATCACTTCAATCAGAAGGCGCATGTGCAACTAGTCCCAGTTCTCTGCTGTGCATTTGAGGAGACAGTGTGGCCCAGTGGTTCGGGCGCCTGCTATGATATCTGGAGATCCTGGGTTCAAGACCGGCTCTGGACACTGGTTGAATTTGTTCGTGGTAGTCCCTGGTTCAACTTCCCAGGTGCAATGTAAATAGCTGACTGGTTTGCCTCCGGCCAGTTGGAATTCTTAACAGTTGTAGTTGTTGTGTTCTGTTGTTTCGTTGATTGTGTTTCATTGGCCCTGAAAAGCCTTTATAGGGAGGGGTCAATTAAGTATGTATTGTATTGTATTTCAGTAAAAAACAGGTAAACACTTCCAGCAAACAAAAGGAGGAGGTGTTTTTTTCACCGGACGGAAACTGTCCAATGATTTTTCATAAACTGTAGCATGGAATTTCTATTTGCAAAATATGGAACTGATATTTTGAAAAGTGTATCAAAGGAGGGCCTTAAGACACCATAATTTTTTTGAGATATAATTTCTATTAAAATCCATGCTGCAGATTTTGTCTTAGAATGTTCTCGTACTGTTGTGTTAGAAATTTGTAAAAAAAACATACATTGTAGTTAACTCACTGAGGCTTGAGACGTTTTCCGTTTTGGTCACGTGATTTAACTAATATGGTTGTGAGTCAAACCACACAGAGGAATGTTAAATAGAACGCACTTGGCAAAAAAAGGATCACTGTAGAGTTAAAGGACTTCAAAAAATTACTATTTGAAGGGATCCATAGCAAGGGTTTGGTAGTTAAGAGCCACCCCACTGAAGTTTAAGCTCAAATGCGATCAATCAAAAACAGATAACCTATTCGTAACTCACCTTCACCCTCACCATCATCCTCGCCCTTGACAATACCCTCACCCTCCTTTTAGCAACGCCAGAGGTTTATACATGCCTACTTTAGCTGAACATTATGGTTATTTCGATGATATACAGTTGCCTTTCCCGACTTCTGATGGTCTATGAAGAACAACAACAGCAAACAAACATCTTTTATTTGTACCACACAATGACAAGGGAGAGAGGAAAAAGACAACATAACCAATGTAAGGTACAAGGCCGCCTGGAAAATACAGTGTAACTAAAAAGCCAATCTAGCTAGGGGATACCTATTTTATTCTAACACACCCAATAATTTTTTTCGCAGTCTTATTGGCTACTCTATTGATGAGGGATAAATTCCAGTCACATTTTTAGCTGAAGAGAAGAGAGGAGAACACTTTAAAAAACTAATGAAGGGAAGACTAATGAAGGGTGACCTCGCAAAGTCGACCTCTGCGTGTTTAGTCCTTTTTCTTACCTACAGTGTCTTTACTTATTATTCTTATAGCGGACACTTCGATATCTAAGCTTATGGAGCGGTGTGTGGACGAGTTCTGAGCAGGTACAATGTGTTTCAAAGCGGGAAAGTCCTGTTTTTCAATCTCAAGCTTCGCTTGGCCTTGGAATCTGTACTACTGAAATTTGCACATGGAACAAAGGAGCCTCATTAACCGAGAAGTACAGTATGCAAAGCATTCCATGGTTCATTAAGTGCTTTTATACTTATCTATTCAAGAGACCGTTCTACTTATTCTTTGGATTGCCACGGATTAGGAGATGCAAACGTCTGTGCTCATACTACCCTAACACCACTGCCTCATTCCACGTGCAGCTTATCGGTGATCTTGTGTACAAGCTTAACCCGGGTCCTGTGGGACTTGCAGACAAAGCCTTACGCTCTACTATCCATAGACAATGGAACTGCAGCACCGGAACAATCACTTCAACGAGAAACATAATAAACACGATTATTTCTCCTGTGGCTGCTTCACTGCGCGTTTTTAAACACCGTAGCATTTGGCGTAACACCGATAACCTGATCACAATACGTGACGTGGCTAGAACGATTAACCTGCAAAAACAAATGGTAGTTTGTAATCTTAATGCTCGCTCGGTCAGGAATAAAACAACTGTAATCTATGATTACATATGCGATCACAATGTCGACTTGATGGCCCTGACAGAACACTGGCTTACACCAAAGGATTCTCCTGTTAAGGCTGAAATATGTCCTGGTGGTTACAGTATTCTTGTTCACAAACGATCAGATCGCCGTGGCGGTGGTACTGGGCTCCTTTACCGTGACTCGTATGAAGTCTCTATGATTAACTCTAGAGTCAGCGAGCATGGATCCTTTGAGTATTCGGAGTGGCTCGTGAAGGCATCTTCTTATAATTTGCAGGTTATAGTCATATACCGACCACCTTATTCACACGATCATCGAATTCCGATTAGTGTCTTTCTATCAGAGGTTCCTGAATACCTAGAGACTGTGCTGTTATGCAAGGAACTCTTACTTATAACCGGTGAATTTAATATCCATGTCGATGACCTTCAGGTCTCTGACGCACGGAAGTTCTTGGAGACATTGGAAGCCTTGGGATTGGAGCAACACGTCGAACAACCTACACACGGGGATGGGCACATACTCGATCTAACCATCACGCGCATGTCCGAGAATCTGGTCACCAGTACACCTGTGGTTGACCAATTTATATCAGATCACGCTGCTTTTCGACGCTGCTGTTTTATCTTTTAAACAATCTAGGTATAATCTTAGGTCTGTTGGCAACAACACTCTAGCAAGGCCCGAAATCAATTCGGAGACAGAGCCTTCGCGGTTGCTGCTCCATTCTTATGGAATGTATTACCGCCCATTCTTAGGGCTATTGATAACTACTTCATTCAAAAAACAATTTAAGGCACATCTTTTTAGGAAAGCATATTTTTAGATATTTTAGATTTACCTTTTTTACCTATTTCCTTATTTGTTCCGCTATTATTACTACATATAATATATAATCAATTTTTGTTCACTTTCTATTTTTAGTTAGCAACACTATCATTTTTTTTTAATTTTTTATCGCTTATACAAGTTGTATATCAATTGTAAATTACAGTATCATTAGTTAGCCTTTGCTTGACCAATTTGTAAAGCGCGTCAGATCATATATTAATGAATTTCGCGCTATAGAAATAATAAATTATTATTATTGTTACATTTGAAAGCATGGAATTTGCAGTTCTATCATCCAGACTATACACAGTTCATGTTTCACGATTGTAATTTCTTTTTCAGCCCTCACAGTGACAATTGTAATGTGAAACCTGACAGCCCAAAGAACTAAGTGTAGTCCTAAGTGTACAATAATTGTTGATAATTTATTGTTTGTTAAATATTCTAATTTCTCAATTCTATTTAGACAAACCTGAAGGCATAACAATTGGGCTTAGTAGATATAGTGTTCTTCAAGGAGGTGCAGTCAAAGTCACGTGTGTTGTGAGCGCATCTAATCCTCCTGTGTCAGAGTACCGATTCTTCCTTAATGGCAAGCTGCGCCACACTACGAACAATAGTAGTGAAATTACCATTGAGAACCTTTCAACGATATCAGGATAATGGGAATTACAGTTGTGAGGCCCAAAACAGTGTTGGATTTGCACAAAGTGACGAGGCTTTTCTCGACATAAATGGTAAGTTACTTTGAGAGATTGTGAAACTTTGTTGATGTCTTTGATGTTTATTTAAGCATAAGTGTCCTTTATTCCTAAAGTACAACAAGTGAAAGTAATAATAAAATTTTAAATTGCCAATAATAAGATTCCCTCACAAGGAATCCAGTCACTGGTATGTCTCTTTGAGAATGAGATAGAATATTTACGAGTTTTAAGCATGTCGTTAGTTTGTTCTTAATGTCCATTGATCTTTCAATACTCCAGCTTTGCATTGCCGTTCTTTTGGATGATGGGATACTACATTTTATTAAAGTGGTAATGTCATTGCTGGATAATGAAGGAGTCTTTGAACACTGAGCCCTGTCCATTGGCCTTAATTACACGGCAGCCATGTTGAGTCCAGAGGGCTTGAAAACTTTTGTTTTTGCGCACCGAAACTCGTTCTTCAACATTTCAACTCGAGGCTCGGGGTAAGAAATCTATTGTCTATGGCCAATATGGCGGCACGCGAATAAGGCCCACCCATTGCTTACTTGACAAAAGTGCTCTTCATTCGCAGAGCACAATTTTAGTACTTTTTTTATGCATGTAAATTACATACTTTTACTGTAGCTGTGACATATTTTTATTATGCACACATACATTTTTGTTTTTAGTTCCTGTCACAATCCAGCCATTCACCATGAACACAACAGTCACTGAAGGAAATCCAATTAATTTGACATGTCATGCAAATGGCTTCCCAGTGCCGTCTGTTGTATGGAAGAAAGACGGACAGGAAATACACTCAATGAGTGTGCTTAACATTGAAAGCAGTCAGAGAAGTGACAGTGGAAGATACATCTGTATAGCAAATAACATTTTGCAAAAGAAAGAAATGGAAACATTTGTCACTGTAAATTGTAAGTAAAATGAGGCAACGAAGATACACTGTACACATACAATGTTGGTCTGTGGCAACAGGTCACCCTGCTCAACTTTCCTAATCCTAATTGTGAAAAATTAATCGTGGCATCAAAAGCTGCATGTGAGGATTTTGGTCAGAGGATGTCAGGAAGTGTGTATAGGAGACAAACATACATTACTGGTTTTCATTGCAACATGAATGTTTTGCCCGGTTGGCAAAGGAGTTTTTTCCCTACTTGTAAAATGTTATGTGGGTGCCTCATACGTAAATGTATGTCCTTAAGATTTTTATTAATCCCAGTTCGCAGCACCTGAGCCAAGGTTTTGGCTCTTTCTTTGAATGGCTGATGTCATTCATCAATGCACTCCTGTCACTTTGACTTTCAAGAGTTCATAATAACCATGCTCGTTTTAATTATTTTCACAATTAATGATATTCCTTTGATTTTCTGTTTGCTCTCATTTTCTTTAAACCTTGACAGCTCTACCCTAGAATTTAACAATGTTTAATCCATTCCTAGAGGACCCTGACACTTACCAACGTCTTCATACATGTAATTCTGTTCTTGATTCATACCTCAATATGCTGAAGTTACTATCGTGATCTTCTTACAAGTGTAACGTTTCTACGTCTTAGGGAAGACAACACGTTTTTTAAGATTGTAAATTACTTTACTGAAGATGAGAAAAGACTGCCTAACTGACACAAATATCCCCCCAAGTAGGGTAAACAAGGACGTGTTGAATTACAACGAGCGTGACAGGATTACGATAATGTCACATATCCCTTCCTTTCAGAGGTAATGGAAATTTAAAAAAAAGAAAATCGAAAGTTACAGTAGAAAAGACTGTCCTCGATAATCTAAACGGTATGACAACTAATTGGTACTCTATATACTTATCATCATGAATCAAGATTCAAGGTCAGTTTTTTTTCCTTTAACTGAAAAAAAAAAGTTTATTGATAATGTTCTGGAGGTCTGACAATCCTGCCACTGCGCGTTGTTGTTGGAACTGGAGTTGTAGAGGTTCCGCTAGCTGGACGCTGTTCTACCGTGGTTGGCGCTATCGATGGTGGTGTGGGCTCATCTGGACAAACTTTGTCAGGCAGTTCCTCAGCCTTGGTTTTTGGATTCTCTTGCGTGCGTCGCAAGTGTCTTCTGTTCCTCCTGTATACGCTACCGTCCTCAGTCCTGACGCGGTACGACCTTATGTCTACCTTCTCGTCCACTTGGGCTTGCACCCAATTCTTCTTTCCCAGCTTCGGTGGTAGTACACGTACTGTGTCACCGGGCGTAAGCTCCTGTAGTTCCCTTGTTCCCTTATTGTACTGGAAGGACTGTTTTGACTTCTGTAGTTTGAGCTTCTGACCAACGTCAGGTACCTTGGGCTTTAGAAGCTTGCTTGACGTCGGTAGTAGAGTCTTGATTCGCCTACCGAAGATTCGCTGACTTGGTGATGAATTTAGCATCTCGGACGGTGTGTTTCTCCAGTCGAGTAGTGCCAAGTAGGGGTCGTACTTGCTATCAAGGGCCTTCCTCATTAACTTCTTAGCCGTTTCGACCGCGTTTTCGACCTTGCCATTGGACTGTGGGTACCCTGGAGAGCTTGTCACGTGCTCGAAGTGATAGAGGTTTGTAAACTCTTGGAAGTCTGATGAGGCAAACGGTTGGCCGTTATCAGAGACGACCGTATCTGGGATTCCGTGTCTCGAGAAGTGCAGCTTTATGTTGTTAATAACTTCCCTTGCTGTCTTCGTGGTAAGTCGATCCACTTCGAAGAAGCTTGAATAGTAGTCGACAGTAACGAGGAAGTCCTTTTGGTCGAGTTCAAATATATCAACTGGCACTTTCTCCAATGGTCTTGTAGAAAGTTCATGACAGATCATTGGTTCTATGAAGGACATAATTCACTCGACATAAAAAAAAAAAATATTTGCTTTAATCGGAACACACGCCTCTGCCGACAAGAAACCGGGGGCAATGCGAGGCTCGCTACGAAAAGAAAGAAATACAGTAATATAACTTAGGAGTGTAACCACGTAAAACGTAAACTAAAAAGATTATTTAACAAATGACAAGGCTTACCGAATGTGCGCAACAAGACAGGAAAAAAGAGTACTCGGTTAAACAGTCACTCGGTTAAACAGGACGAAAAACGATTTAACAAAATGTTCGGTCCTAATATAGTTGTACTAATTGGCCCCTTGGGGAATAACAAGAAAACTCCTAAGACACTAAACTGATTCTGCTCACTAACGAGGTAGTGTTACGTGAGTTAAAAAGAATATGACAAAAAAAAAAAAGAATAATAATAATAATAATTCGCGTACAAAAATGAGTTATAAACTGTCCGCAACATTCCTGCCCCAAATAAAGTACTTGGTAGAAACAGTTTATTTCACTCAAAATTTATGCGGACATGGGAACGTTCCCCAAGAAACACAGCTTTGTAATTATAATGGGCCTGATCAGGGAACCGGTTTTCGTTTTAATCTCCACTGAAGGCACGTGACCATCTTTAGCCTTGTGGACTCTGGTAACCCGACCTAAGGGCCATTGACCCCGATGGGTGTTCTCCTCTGTGAGCAAAACCAAGTCGCCCATCTTAAGTTTGCGGCTAACATAGCTCCACTTGTAGCGTTGCTGCAACGTGATCAGATATTCACGGAGCCAACGCTTCCAGAAAATGTTAGCTAGGTACTGAATTTGCCGCCAACGTCGCTGACAGTACTGATCTTGTTCGGAGAAAACTCCAGGGGGAATTGATTGGTTTGACCTCAGTAATAACAAATGACTTGAAGTGAGAGGCTCAGCATCTATTGGGTCGTCTGGGAGTTGGCGTTAGAAGGCGAGAATTTATGACTGATCCAGTCTCAGCCATTAGGGTCAGAAGTGACTCATCATTGACAAGTTGCTCTCGTAGAAGGGCCTTGAGGATTCTCTTGACTGATTGAACGATTCTTCCCAAACACCTCCCATGTGACTGGCTGTCGGTAAGTCGAAGATCCATTTGATCTCGCGCTGACTTGTAAACAAATTTATCTTCTGTTGATTCCATTCTGACAGTGCACTTCGCAGTTCTCGCTCGCCACCATGGAAATTGGTACCATTATCGCTTCTGATGATTTCGGGACTTCCTCTCCTGGCAATAAACCTTCGCAGGGCGTCAATGAACGAATTCGTGTCTAAATAGTGCGAAATCTCAATGTGGACAGCTCTGGAGGCCAGACAAGTAAACAAACAATGGAGCAAGAAGCGCCATTTTCGAACGAAATTGAAATGGTTGTTTTGAAACTTAAATGGATGTTTAGAAACAAAAAAAAATTATTGATTGTTTGACTTCATAACGCAGAAACTCTGTTTTGAAACAAGATATTATTAAATGTTTGTCTTCAAAATAGCAAATCTGTTTAGAAACAAGAAATAGGTACTCAGCTCCACCCATTTATTCGTGTGCATTTGTGATGGTAGCCTGCGAGCAGAGCCTTCTTTACATCAGTCTTTCACCATGAAGTGAGGTCGTTCGGACAACTAGCACGAAACGATGGGCGCCATCTTGCTTAACATCATTTACGCATGGTAGTCGTGAAAGAACGCTGGTCCAATGTGAAACGGACAAAATGGCGGAAAAAGGGAGAATGGTGACGGTAGTTTTAAGCGCAATCTTTCCAAATGGTGCATCTATTTCTTCTATTAAGCTCGTTATGCAACCTTTGCAGCTTCCGAACGCAAAACACTCACAAATAGCACCATGGTTGTGTTTATTTTCACTGAACACCGTTATTTCGCTTGCGCAGAGATCATTTGACAGCTCATCATTCTTTGTGAGTTATAACCTTTTTCCAAACAAAACGAATCTAAAAAATTGCCCATGCTATAAAGCAAAATGGAAAACCGTGTCATGAAATGTTCCGTACGAAGTATGCGTATAATTATTATGAGCAGTTTTGCGAAACAAAAGAAAAGACAATAGCGCTCTGCGTTCATTGTTAAGTTTGCCGCCCTCATCGAGTTAATGAGCGTCGTTGTGCGTTCATGGTAACCAATGATCGAAGCTCTTTCTAAGCGTTTATGCATAATGACGCGCGATATGACAGATCTACAACATTTTTTTTTAACTGGAAGTAAATGTCCCTAGAAAAATAGGCATTCTGCGCGATGTCGAAGGCCGTCGATTTCTCCAAGGCAACCCGACCTGATAATGACCATCTGTTTTTGTAACCGTCTCATTCATAATCTTCAAGGCTCGTTTGTCTTCCAATGACATGCACACCTCAGATGCAGCTAAACCTTCACCGAAGTCAGTCAACCAGAACATCTTCACTTGCGACTGAAGCAAGTCGTCGTCACCCAGGGAACGCACAAAGTTCACGTGAAATTCTTCGTGAGGATTCGTGGGACCAACTGGGCCCAATAGGGTCCATCTTAACGGGAACTTGACTGCATACGGTTCATCACTTGCCCCTTTCCTCTCGTCTAGCATCCAAAATGCCTCGGGACAATCTCCGCCAATCAAAAGCATTACTGTCTGATCATCAATCTGGGGAAAACTCAAATCTCGGAGATGGGACCATCGCCTTAAATTATCAGGTACTGGAGTGCTCCTCTCTGACATGGGAACTCCTTCAACGGACCACACTCTAGGCAGGCAGAGATCCTTTACACCATCTATGCTGCTGACCTTCAGACCAACCTCCAACCCACTTTGTTCTTCACTGTTACTAAGGGCAGTAAGAGTAAACTGCCGGTTTATCCCATTCAAACCAAGTTTCTCCAATAGTCGATGATCACACAATGACACGTCTGAACCGTCATCCAACAATGCGTATGTCTCAATGACCCGACCGTTACATAAACCTTGAATGCGTACAGGGATAACTCGAAGGCAGACCCGTTTCCTGCACCCTGATGCCGTTTGATGCCGCAGCCGACGCTTGGTGTGAAACTACTCTGTGATCTACGTCGTTATTATCACGCACCCCATCGGGGGGATGCAGTAGGGTGTGATGTTTTCTTATGCAACCAGACCTTTCGCACGCTCTTACCGCTGCACACCCCTTTGCGTAATGACTAGGTACCAAACAGTTTCTGCAAATATGCTTTTGGAACAAGAGATCGAGGCGTTTCTGGTAAGTCTTCGCTTTAAAGGCTATGCAGTCCTTCAAAAAGTGTGACTTTAAGCACAAAGGACAATGCGGACTGGAAGTACAGACTTCAGGAGGAGGGTAACTACGCGTGACATCGCGAGGTCCAAGGCTGATACATTTATCTGTGGGTACATCTCTGCGTGTGATCCTGCTCGAATCTCGATGCGAAACATCGCGTGGATGGACAACTACATTGTTCCTTATCTCGCGTGGACTTTCGTGTGAACTCTCTGGAGCACTAACACTTCTCACAGCCAGGGTTGTACCTCGACGCGGTGTATCATTCCTATTTCGCTGTTGAGGACTACTACTGCTTCTGTCTCTCGAACTGTTCACATTCAAGCGCTGACCAAACATGTTACTTCGCTGAATAAAGGCGGTGACATCGGAAAAACGTTGGCGTCCCCCATCTCGGAAAATGTTCTCTGCACGCTTAGCCCATTTAGTCTGAAGACGCGGGGGTAGGCGATCCATGATCTTCAACAACGTTTCAGAGTTATTTAAATCTGCATCATAACCGGTTTGAGACAAGGTGATCTCACATTTTAGCATCTGACGAGCAAGTTTCTGCAACGCTGAACCGTCAGTTGGCTTTATCATCTGACCCTTGGTTAGCTGGTTTACATGGGCTTGAGCAACAATGTGAAGTCTTCCAAACTGATGATACAAGATCTCCCTAGCTTTCTTATAACCACGTTCTGACTCGTACATGCAGCAGTTCTCAATAACTTGTTTGGCTTCACCCCTACAATACTGGATAAGATACGCCAACCGTTTTCGCGGATCGCTAATCAAACTGGCAATGTTGACATCGAAATTATGAATAAACTGGCAATACTCCAACGGATCTCCATCGAACGTTAATATCTCAGCTCTAGGGATATTGAAACCTACATCTAAGGCTGACGCTAAGGTCCTGACCAGATCTTCCACGTTACTTTCATGTTGGAGTGCGTGAGAGGGTTGAGGGGCGCTACTGATAGGCGATGTTGGTAACCTGCTACTCCATCCAGCAGCCAATGGGTTTAAGCTATGACTCTTCGTGACTACTGATTCTACCGGAAAAGAAATAGCTTGCCTTACCGGCTCGCTCATAGCACCTGGCGTCGGAGCAGGACCGGATCTAGGAAACCCTTCTGGGCCCCCGGGCCCTTGGCGAGTACTTCCCAGACTCCCTTGAGGGGCATCAAGCGCTACAGGATCGAAAACTGGGGCTGACCATACCTTCTCCCTCGCGGTTGCCAATTCGAATTCATGAATCAATTTAAGTCTCTGTGCTTCATTTTCCAACTGAGCTCGCCTCTGCTCAAGTTCTTGAGTTAGTTTCAGTTGCTGCAGCTTAAGGTGAGCTAATTCACGGCGTTCCTTAGATTCTCGAAGTCGCGCACTTGATGTACATGACGCTTGACTGTTAATACTTGCAAGACTCTTTGACGACTTTGACAACTTGGAATTCGGGCGACCCTTTATTGAAATCGTGAAGCCGCTTGACTAATGGAATCCGCAGGTTCCACAGGGGGTGTGAAACGAAACGCTTCACGATCGATCCAAAATCCTATTCTCGACATAAAGTTCTGTCTCCTCTCAACCTGAACCAAAAATGAATCCCCAAAGGACTTTCTTTCTTCGTGGTCTGGAAGAAGTGCCAACATAGAGAAATGAATGTCCTCAAATCGTGAAAAAGTGGTGTTAATGAAGTCCTTTTTTTGACAAAACCTCCTCAACTCGACCAGAATCACCCATCAACCTCTCAACTTCATTAATGATTCAATCTCGTTAACCATGACAGATAACCACTTCTAGAATTTTTCATGTGGGAAACATCTTGTCTAGAAACGCCTTCATGACCAAGCTCTAACAGACCGCTAACGGCGAGATCGTCGCCGTACTTCGAAGCCATCCATACTTTCACTTTACTTGTTACATTCGCGAACGATATGAAGGACAGAATTCGCTCGACATAAAAAAAAAAATACTTTGCTTTCATCGGAACACACGCCTCTGCCGACAAGAAACCGGGGGCAATGAGAGGTTCGCTACGAAAAGAAAGAAATACAGTAATATAACTTAGGAGTGTAACTACGTAAAACGTAAACTAAAAACATTATTTAACAAATGACAAGGCTTACCGAATGTGCGCAACAAGACAGGAAAAAAGAGTACTCGGTTAAACAGGACGAAAAACGATTTAACAAATTGTTCGGTCCTAATATAGTTCTATACTAATTGGCCCCTTGGGGAATAACAAGAATAATAACTCCTAAGACACTAAACTGATTTCGCTCACTAACGAGGTAGTGTTACTTGAGTTAAAAAGAATATGACAAAAAAAAGAGAATAATAATACTAATAATTCGCGTACAAAAAGGAGTTATAAACTGTCCGCAACAGGTTCCTTTGCTTGTTCGATGTGGTAATTGTTGCAGGTTTTGCACCTCGCGACGTATTCCTCAATCTCTTTGTTCATCCCGGGCCAGTAAAGAACTTCGCGAACTCTACGTAGGCAGCCCTGGATACCAATGTGACTTGCATGAATCTTGGCCATCATATCACTAGGAAGGCTGGAAGGAATGACTAGCTCGTATCTGAAGGGGGAGTATTTTCCGACATTCACAGGAACTTCGTCTTTCCTGGGTGGCCATCCTGTTCTTATGGTTGACTTGAACTCCTTTAAATTGTGGTCGGACTCGGTAGCGTTCTGGATGGCGGTCTGTGTTTCTTCTAACATGGGTAGATACTGTATCATGTGTACAGCTTCTGCGTCTTACTCTGTCACCTGGACTAGTGGAACTGCCATAGGCACGGCTTAGTGTATCAACTAAAACCATCTCTGAACCCTTCCTGTATGTAACAGTCAGGTCGAGTTTCTGGAGTCTCAGCAGCATATGTTGCAAGCGCTTTAGGGCGATGCGGAAACTCTTCTTGTATATGCTTTCGAGTGGCTTGTGGTCTGTGTGCACAAGCACTGGACGACCATATACATACTGCTCAAAACGTTCTACAGCAAACACGATTGCCAACATCTCTTTCTCTATCTGTGCGTAATTGGTCTCTGTTTCAGTCATTGATCGTGAGGCATACGCTATTGGTCGACCATCTTGCATCAAACAGGTTCCCAGTCCTCTGTCAGATGCATCACACTGCATCTCTACTTTGTCTCTTGGGTTAAAGAACTTCAAAGCTGGACCTTCTGATATGACTTGCTTGACATTGTTTAAGCTTTGCTTTTGTGGGGTGTCCCAACAGAACTGGTTGGTTTCTTTCAGGAGATCCCTGAGTGGGGCTGTGGCCTGCGACAGGTTGGGTGCATAGCGCTGCAGGTAGTTTACCATCCCGAGGAATCGTTTGACGTCTTGTTTGTTCTGCGGCGACGGCATTTCTTGGATGCCTTGCAGTTTGCCGGGATCTGGTTTGAGACCATCCTTAGAAACGGTGTGGCCCAACGGAGCTTCAGCTTCTCTTTGTTTAGTTTGATTCCCTTATCACGACATCTTTGGAATAGTGCACGTAGCTTTGTGTCATGGTCACTTAGTGCCTCAGCGTCTGTCTCACTGACGCGGTATAAGAGGATGTCATCAAAAATGGGCTCGACGCCGTTCAGACCTTTTAAAGCGTTGTCAAGTCTTCTTTGGAATTCCTCCAGAGCGACTGAAATTCCAAAAGGCATGCGAGTCCATGTGTACCTGGTCTAAGGGGTCCCAAACGTGGTAAGGAGACTACTTGCATTCGTTAGCTTAGGCAGCAGGTCGTCAATAACGGGCAGGGGGTAGTATCTTCTCTTCAACGCCTTGTTTAGGGGCTTTGGGTCAATACAGAGACATATCTTACCATTCTGTTTGGTTGTCACTACCATAGACGAGACCCAGTCGGTAGGAGCATGGGCCAGTTGGAGAATACCCTTGTCTGTCAGGCGTTCTAGTTCGCGCTTTAATGGCTCCTTTAGCGCTATTGGAGTCTTGCGAACGGATAACGCTACTGGGGAAACTGAGTTATCTACTTCGAGGCGGAGTTGCTCTTCTGATTTGCCCTCTCCCAAGAAAACATCCTTGAACTCTGCTACGATATCATTGTTATGGGGTTGTGGGCGCTGCTGACATCACTGACATGATATTATCACTGTTTATTGTCATGAATTTGAATTCTTGAATGGCTAGCGCACCGAGAATTGGCATGTGACCCTTTGCTACTACTAAGTATTCCATCATTAGGATTTCTTCATTCTTGGGATTCAGTGTTTCGATTTTAACTGAACCTAGTGGTGTCAACTCAGTTTTATTAAACATTTGCAGCTTAGTAGTTGTTTTCTTTAGGCGAGCGAGCTGTGGGTCATTGAATACCTTCTGGTATATGTCAACAGGCAGAATATTTACAGTTGCACCACAGTCAAGTTGGAACTTGAGACGTTGTTGGTCTGTTAAATATATTGTTGCGAAGAACTTCCTTTCGTAATTCTTATCGCTTACAGCGCCAACTGATTCGACGAACACGAAATATTCATCATCGTTATCATCCGAGAGATGTTTGATGCCATGTACCGGCTTCTGTTTTTGATGTTGCTTGTCGCTTTTACATGCCGAGAAAGTGATTTAATTGCCTGCATCATTTGCATATTTTCTGCCACGCGGGGCACGATTCCTTTTTCTTCAAGTGGGTTTTGCAGCATAATTTCCATTTAATCATTGTAGATTGAGCTAGAGTAGAGCGCTGCCCCTTCTCTGGGCTTGAGCCTTTGCTGTAGCTAACGGCTTTACGTTGTGGGTGCACGTGGCGATGGTTTATCGCGTTTACGTCTTCGCTCTGGCTAATTTCCGTTAATTGTTTAGCTGTAGTTTCATCAGCGCGGCATATGTTGATGCACTTATCTAGGGTTAGTTTGCCTTCAGCAAGCAGTTTCTTACGAATGCTATTGTCCCAAATGCCAATGACTATCCTATCCCGTATCAGGTTGTCCCTTAGTTCGCCGAAGTTGCACGTTTTGGCAAGGGACCGCAAGTTAGTCAAATACGCATCAAATGACTCACCAGATTCCTGTTCGCGTTTGTTACACAAATACCTCTCATATGTTTC
>BLFO01003992.1:637132-653928 GCA_014634245.1 Montipora cactus
GAAATAGTTTCTCTTTCTTTTTCCTCACAAATAAATATATTCTGCTCTTAGATATAGTTAGGGTAATCATATTAAGTACATAGATTTCTCACATCACAATATATTCTAAAATACCATTACCATGGCAACGATATAAGACGTTTCTTTTAGCCTTAAAATCAACTTAATTGTCTCTTTTGAAAAATAAATGGGACCGAGAAATCTTCCCATGCAGTGTTAGATACCTGATAGTGTTAGATGTAATCTCCAAAATATTTAAGATTAAAAAAAAATCATTACGACAGCCTCTTCAAGAACAACGTCCCAAAACAGTCAAATAAAAATTCAAAAAGACAAAACAAAATAAGCAAGATGAGTTCACTTACTTTATATCATTCATTTATTTGATAACTTTTCGCTTCTTTGCTCCTTTGTCGTGAAACTAACTCAAAAATAAATAAATAAGTGCCTAGAACAATGTTGTTGCTGATCTGACACTTTTCACAGCCACATCTTGCGGGTAACACAAGCTTGGGCCTCCTATGGTTCAGCCATGAACCGTAATTCCTCTCATAATGCCTTTGAACTCTTTCTCATAAGATGTACAATGTACATGTAACAGTTAGCTTTACATGTATGCAGGTTTAATTATGTATCCTAAATTGTATATTTATTTGTAAAGTCATTCTCTTCTTTTAATTGCCATCTTGTACATGCAGTTCACCTGATCACCTGTAATGCCAGATAAGCCTCTGGCTTCAGTGATTGACTATGTAGACCTTATCTGAGCTTTCTTTCTTGTAATAATTATGAATTTTTATTTATTTTGTTCCCAACTGTTCATCTGTTCTCAATACTAGTTCAACTCTGACCTCTGATCTTGAACTGCAGGCACTTATTATCCCAAAAGTTCCAGACTAATTAAGTTAACACCCGTTCTCTTCTTTAAAACCTCTCTGAGAATGTGGAATAAGTTTTTTCCATAGCTGCACAAACTTGTTTTCAAGTGAAAATTGGGCAAACTGCCCCTTAATTATGATTCTGAATACTGAGAAAGTTTATGTTGATTTGAATGCTTTAATTTTTTTTTCTGTGCTTTCGAAATATTTTATTTAAACATTTACTTCTCTTCTTATCTTTACTTTAAATTACTTTTGTCTATTTTTCGCAGACATAAGCTTTTCTTTGTTCAGCTTCGTATTAAGAGCAAATGTCCAGAAAAATCAAAGAAAATCAAATTTCTTCGGCAAGGCTTTAAAGCTTAATTTTGCTCACCGTTTTCATATAGGTAGCCCCTAGCAAGAATAAAAACAGGCTGTGGTTTTTTCCTCGAAATAGTTCGGTGTTTCCGAGAAAAACGACATTTTCGATTTAACTTCCAGACACAGTTTAGCGAGTCCCAACTTGGTTGAAAATCGACCATTTTCATTCGATTCGCATGTCGCAACTATCCAGCGCAGAAACATTGTAATACAACCAACTTATTGCATAACTTTTCCTTGTCCAAAAAACACAATTTCAAGAATATTGGATTAATCTAATTATTTCGTGGTAAACAAAACCAGAGTGTTCTCCAACGTTAAGTTCTTCGGTGAGTGAAAAAAATTGTTATTTTGACCACGTGCCATATCACCGAATTTTATAAGATTACGGCTTTTAATAAAGGAAGGGTGGGTCTTTCAATATATGTAAAATTTAGTTTGGGCAATTGATTTAGCAGTCGTCAAAATTCTTCAAAATCGTTTACAGAGACAGAAAATCACGCCAGCAGTGTCGAGCGCGTGACCAAAATTATTATTATTCTATCGGTTATCTACACACTAATATTTCTTTAGCTTACCTTCTCCGATTTGTAACATCCTGAATTTTGCAAACTGTTTCTTTCCTTGCATATTTTCAGCAGCGTTCTCGAAAGGCCCACATCAGAATTTGAAGAAAAACAATAACTGCCCAGTTCTGGTCCATCAATGCACATGTATTCATTGTATTATCAAAATCTGTGCTATTTGTGTCCTTTGATTTAGCAAGCAGTGACCTCTAAAGTGTTATTCAATATGCGACTTTCCGTTTCGGGTTTCCATTTTGAAGACGTTTGAAAACTCCTACATGTTGTTGACTTTTGACGTGTAATTTGCATATTTATACCCGATGCACAGCGTGTGCCAAAACATTTGTACGTGGGGGTGAGGGTGGGGATTACCGACCAGGAAATGCCCCTTCACCAGGCACAAATCAAACACTTTCACTCGTCACTGGTCAAGAGAACAGACTGTGCAAGGAGAAAGTAAAGCGTCAGAAAAAATCAAAATTGACCAGTAAAGCCCGAAGAAAATCGGAAATTGACCAGCAAAGCTACGACTGATTCATCTCCATATGACTCCTCGTTCTAAAATTCTAAAATAACAAAAAATAATAATAATTGGGGAAGTCTTAAAAGCCCACCTTCAACCGTTGTTGTTGCTTCAACGACCGATTCAGGGCCTCCTTTCTAAGGTTAATAACAAGCGCTGCACATGAGCCAGGTTTTACTTTCTTCAATCTCAAACATCAAAAAAAAAAAAAAAAACCTGTAAAAAGCTCTAAGCGTTTTTGTACATTTAGTATTCCTAGACATAATATCGAAAAACGTACATTTTTTCCGCTACAAGCCGTAAGTAGATCAGTGATTATCACTAATTGTTCGTCTTGCATTTACAGCCCATGACAAGGTTTGTCAACAAAGCAATGTATGGCTTCTTTCTCTGAACGGTGATCTTTGATACATCTAGACCAAACGAGGAGCAAGAGTCTTGCAACATTTTTATAGAAAAGGTTGAAAGCTTTGAATTCTTTACGAGTTCACAGATGTTATGAGCATCGTACAGGATTGGATGCACATGTTGAATTGCAGTGTCCGACATCACTTTGTTTCTCAGGAGTTGCAACTGGCTTTCCTGTCTTTCCTGGTCTGCTTCGTTTTGCTCTTCGTCTTCATCACTTCGTGCCTCAACAACATCTTTCAAACTTCTCTTTAAAGCCAAGCGGGAAAAGAAGCTGGCAACCTGCTGGTTTGTTAGAAACTCGGTGATATCAAACAGACGCTCGCCATTCAGACTGTCTTTCGCTGTTCTCATAACTCTGCAAACACTAGTTGGATCTGCCTTCTGCCCAGTTTGTTCGCCAATCTGAAATTTAGCAATCAAACATTCTTTTTGCTTGGTTGAAAATCGAGTGCTGCGGGCATGGGAATACTTGAGGGCCCATCCCATCGGAAGCGATGGTCCAGATGATTGTGATGATGATATCAGGGAAAGTTCAGTCTCCTGTATGTCAGACACCATGCTAGCTCCCTCTTCCAGCCTTGATGCGTACCCCAGCACAGCTCGGTCAAGAATCGTTTCGTATTCAAGTGCTCTCCACACTCAAGATGGTTTTGGAGTGAGCTGTGTCGTTGGTAAGATTTGATGCATCCTTCTTCTGGACAAAGAACTAAATTTTGAGTTGCTGAATCTAATGACACATTACTTGAGTCATCTGCATCTTCGTCAATAGTTTCCTGTTCCTCTACAAGTGGAGTTGCTCTATCGACTCGTCTCAATTTAATAGGAGCAAAGATCACTTCATAATTGCTGTCAACTGAGCTGGAACCAAGAGATGGTACCTCTTGTTTATCGAGAACCTCAAACTTTCTCCAAGGAATGAACTTAACAGGGCCAATGTTGTAAGCTCTCCATACTCTCAGACCCTCCTCACTATACTGAATGTTGCTGATGAAGCTCACCCCTTCCCATTTCACGGACTATCTGATTGTCGATGACGGGGGACTGCAAAGCTTTACTTTCACGCCGGAAACACCTCCGAACGATTCAATGGCTTCTTGCATTTGGGATGCTGTATCTATGTCGTGCCCTGAATTCAGGAAGACTGCCATGTGGGATTTCATTGTAGCTGCCTTTCTATCGCAACAGCCCTTTCCTCCTTGCGGCTCTGAAAACTCCATTCTAGACAAACAGAGATCATTAAGATCGGCTACTTGTCTGGCTGTGACTAGGGTTGATGCACAGTGATAACAGCCTGCGTTATCTTGCCTCAGGTAAACTGACTTTAACTGTGGCATGATACCCTTAAGTTGACCAAAGACGTCGTTAAGTATGGCAAGAACAGCACAGCTATCTTGATTGCAACTCTCAAAAAGGTGAACAAACGACATCATTTCCATCTCACCTCCAGCTAATCTTCTCATCGCAGCTGCAATATGCCATGGGATTCCTCTTTTGCCATACCAATCAGTCTGACTTTCTCAAAATTTCCTTCGTAGATATTTCATGGCAAAACGGAAGTTTCATCTAGCTCCTTAATGATATCTAGTCTGCAGCCGTCTTGATTTGTTGAACGCAACAGGTGAGATTTCCAGGATTGGATGTGCTGCTTTGCCTGCGAGGCTACAAAAACCAACTCATCTCGGGTGTCATTCATGCACTCTGCTTCCTTTAGAGCGTCTTCAATTTCGTTGACCACAGATGCAAGACGAACACATCGGTCACATGTATCCACGTGGCTGTGGTCGCAGGTGGAAACATGGTCTGGGTCTTCCAGAACTCGAGGAAACGTGTACCTTATGTAAAAAAAGTGATTTATAATGAGACATTTGCTATTAAGTGTGAGATCCAGATGCAAGAATATTAGGGTTTTTTAGTTTTTTCTTTTTGATTGTTCGCATGTAGATCGAGGCAAGTTTGGTCAATAAATGATTTTACTATTCAACACATTGTGACAATGTCCAAATATGCGGGCCATAGCGCGCTCAATATTCGTTGTGCGTACTCAATAGATATCCTGCAATATACGTAATTTTGTTTCGCGGAAAAAAATGGTAGCTTTTTCAGCTTATTTTTCCAATAAACATAGAAAATTGTGCTTTGCCATTAATGTGTTGACTAATAAAATAATTATCCTGCACAATCTTGCAGAGTATCGCCTGATTTTAGCCAACTCGGCCTACGGCCTGGTCGGCTAAGTACCAGGCGATATTCCGTGCGATTTCGCAGGATAATTTTTAAATGTATGTCACTCACGTGAGAAGCCCGAATAGGAAAAGCCGGCGATCGAGCAACTTTCGATCATTTCATCTGGATAGCGCGTGTTAAGGTTAAATCGCAATCCCCATCACCCACCATAATCGCCGCTGTTATCTCATAATTTATGATTATGCAGTATCAGGTATAATCGTCTAAAGTGCAATAGTAATAGTTCCTGGAGATGTTTTAGTGGGTTGGTTATTAACACAATCGTCCTGTAGGATGACATCCTGGTCTCAAAGAATGTGGTCTCACTTTCTAATGAAACTGAAGTAGGCAATACATCCAATATGGTACGAAGTGGTTTGAAATGACTTGTTACTCAGGTGATTGATGCATACCACACAATCCTGGATTCTCTTATCCCACAAGTCCCTAGGGGTGTGGGCCATTGGTCGAAAGATCAAACTTTGACTGAAATAACTTAATGTATTTTGCCGTATAATATAATGATCATGTATGTTGTCAAAAAAATAAACATTTTGTTTTTTTAATCCAAGAGGGCACGGTGACAATTCCTGCAATCTGATTGGTTCTGAGCGGGGTCGAAATTTCTCTCTCGCTGCCCACGGTGACGCCTACATTTTTCTCGATGTGTGTAAGTGTGTGTGTGTGATTTGAGAGAGTGAGAGGAGAACAAATAAACAAGTTATTAATGATCCAGCTTTGGGTGGGTCCGTGTAGTGAAAAACTGCCACTTATGAAGCCTGCAATACGTACCTCGAATGCCCTAGGCGGCGAATAATTTTATTGAGTGTACTTACCTTGTAATCACCCTTCAGATATCTCTTGGCCGCTTTGAGCTGTGCCTTCTTTTCTTTGGCCCAAGACAATCCCATCCCACAGTCATCTCCAAGCTTGTCAACAACATTATCCAAGTCATCGAAGGCTTTTGCACCTTGTGCAGTGAAATAATCAAGTCCCTGAAGAGAGTTTCGAACTGAAGCGGAACCGACATTTAAGACTCTGAGAAGGGTACGTCGTCCCATCGGTACAAAACCGGCTTCACTGCAAAAAAGGTTGTACTGCTGGACGATTTGCTCTGGAATAGCAGTTCTTACTACGTTAGGCACAATTATTTTTTCTTTGGATGACAGTTTCAATGTTCTTTCGCCAAATGGCAGGTCTTGAACAATGTGCGCATTTGTTATGAAATCAAGGAAGTGGTCGAGTTTTCCAGCTGCGACCTACATTCTGCCATGAAGAAGGCGATGGTGTCTTGCAATATTGAATCTGTACCGTGTAAGGCCCGGGATCCATCTTTGAAACGTTTGAAAACTAACTTTGTCAGCAATGATAGATAGTATTTGCCTCCGTGTACTCCAATGGCTTGCATTGGTATAGCATTCTGCGAGAGCGTCTATGAGTGTCACGTCAAGTGGGTCTTCTTCTTCGCTCGTAGACTGCCATTGCTTGACGCTCTTTGACGCCACCAAGGAATTCCAGAGATATTCTGCATCTTGAGGCGCGATCTCTTCTAGGGCTGCCGTTACCACTTGTCTTGCCTTGCGGGTGTGGTAGCGCTGTGTTCTATCAGCAGCTGAATTCCATGGCTTTGTCAAATGATAACGGATAGGACTGACATCCCTACACGCTAAGAATTCATTGAGTTTTTTTCTGGAGATAGTTGACTGCTTTTGAGTATTGTCAGAGTCCTCTGAACTTTCGGATGGCTGGTAGAGGCTTCTGGGAGTCTCAGTGGTTAGCACAAAGGATGACTCAGGTTTTTGTGGGGTGATTGTTGAATCGACCACAGTCTCATCTCTTTCATTCTAGAAATTCATTGCAAGCAATATTGACCGAAAATACCTAAGAACATTAATTTTGCCAGTACTACTTTGAGCGTTAAGCCCCCAACGCCCCAGCCACGCCTATTGCTCCTTTCAGGCTTATATACCCCTTCACTACCCGATGTGAATGACAGATGATCGTGTTGAAGGTAAATACCAGCCATTATAATTCAGTATTATTATGCCGCCAATCTCACTCTGCCCATACACTCTGCATGACCTAAAATAAACACCAGGCCTATTTTTTGTTTTAATTTAGAAAATTTGTCAAATTACTATTTTAAATGCGGAAACCTACGTCGCATTTCGTCATTTTCTATCCGATCCTTTATGAATGCCGTTCCATTATGACTTTTTAAAAAAATGAAAACCTGCACTACTTATGTGCTCCCTGCTGCGTACTTGCATTTCTAATACAGTGAGCACACTCACCAAAGTAAGATTCCTAACAGCCAGGGGAAGATCGTCAATTTCTGTCTTGGTTGACCTGCCTAAGTGCTCCGTACATTTTCTGCAAATACCTGGTGCGATGTAAGGGAGAATAAATAAATAAATAAATAAATAAATAAATATCGGGTGTGTGCATTTTACAGGGGTATCCCCGCAGAGGCGGCGGTGTATCCCCGTAGAGGGGCGGTGGCCTCATGGTTTATGCGCTCGCCTCCGTGTCAAGTTGTCTGGGTTCGGGCCTTGGTTGGGGACATCGCGCTGTGCTCTTGTGCAAGGCAAATTACTCTCACAGTGCCTCGGCGAATTTAATATTAGGGGTAGCCCTGCGTTGGACTAGCATCCCATCCATTGTCCGACCGATCAATACATGTACTCGAGTGAAAATCGCTCTAAAAACCCTCCTATCTGTGCATTATTGGTATTGGTTTATGTACGTTGGTCATACCTGGACCCACAGAAACAAGGATGCCTGTTCTCTCGAAAATGAGCTTTGATATTTCTCTTCCGACACCTCTATCTCCTTTTACAGACTTTGTATTTCCTTTACCCTGACTGTGATGTGCAATCTCGTTTGGAACTCTACATGTATTGGAGCTCCTTCGCCATCTAATGCCAAGCTCAGACAGATGAAAGGGACAAATAGTTAGATTGGTTACATCCTGTTGTGTAGTGAAAATAGCCGCTCTTAGAAGAATAAGTTCTTGCTCTCCAGTTACCCCGGTAAAAGACCAAAGTAACTTGTGACTTTCTATGTCCTTTACACAAGACAATACCGGTACTTCATTCACTGATTTGCTTTTGTCCCGTCGATCGTGAGAACAATTACAACCAACTATTGCTTTAAATGAACACGAAACTGCCATGATTTTACTGATGGCTTGTCACAAATTTCTCGTGAGAAAAACGACTTGGTAGGAGTTAATTAAGTTAGTGTCGTCTAGGAAAAGCAAACAAAATGAAATCTCAAAAACCAACAGTTACATGGTCAATAGAACGAAATAAAGTCAAGTGAAGCTATGATCCTCGCAGTCATATCCGTAGTTCAATATATGATTCATTTCATATATCATTTTAAAGCATGAAGTAAATACTTTTTTATATAACCAACACTGAGATTCCAGTGCGTTCTTTTTTTCGGCAGAAGCTCAGTTTACAAAAATCCCCACCCCTGTGCCACGGCACAATATGCAAATTGGAGTCACCGAGTAATCGCAGAAGGCAGCTTATTCGTTGTCAGGAACCGGCAATTTGTGCTTCAGAGCAGGTTAGTGATTCTATCGAGCAACACAACGAACCACCAAGGTATATTTTGCATAGGAACTTCGCAATATCGATTTTTGTAGTTCAAATCTAGCAGACAGTTGCGTACTGCCAGATACAGGGGCCAGTTTCTCCGAAGTCCCGAAAATTTTTCGGGCCGAAAAGCCATTTGTGAAACTGCCAACCGCTTGTTTTGGAAAGCCGATATTTTAACATGTTTTCAAGGTAACTAAAAGGAACATGTCTGTGACGTTTGACGACTTAAATCTGCATTCGTCTACTGGCGTGATTTTAAGTTTTTTGTACGATTTGAATAATTTTTTTGCCCAAAGACCTATCCTTATGTAGTTAGAACCTAAAATGTTTTGGAATTTCGAGATATGGCAAAAGGTCAAAATGACCATTCTTTTCACCGACTGACGAACTCAACGTTGGAGAACACTCCGCTTTCGTTAAGCGCAAAATAATTGGATTAATCCAATTTTCCTGTAATTGTGCTATTTTAATTTGGACAAGGGAAAGTTATGCAGTAAGTTAGTTGCATTACAACTTTTCTACGTTCATTACAATTACAATAAATGCAACATGAAAATGGTTGATTTTCAGCCCAGTTGGAACGCGCTAAATTGAGGTCAGGACGTGAAATCGAAAATGTCGTTTTTCTCGGAAAAACAGAAATATTTAAAGAAAGAAAACACATGACGTTTTAACGTTTAGTAAGGCCTACTAATATGCAAAAGTAGGGCGAATGTAATTTTTCAAGTCTTGCCGAACTATATTTGATTTTTGTAGGCATTTGATCTTAATGTTTGACTGTTAACGACCTTGAAAAGCCATACTTAAAATAAATAATGTTATTGTGGTTGTATAACAATTTTTTTATAGTTTTTTTATTAACGTCACCGAAAATGGTTAGTTCTGGAACCATTCTTGTAGGATTCGTAGGGCAGCGTCTTCTTCATCGACCGCGCTGAAATTTGGCGTGTTTACTGGGGAGATATAGCCCCAGTTTCCCTGAAAATCACGGCTTTCTAGCTTTCATGACGCCTACATAACGGACTTTGCGAGTCAGGCAATTTGAGCCGATGCGAAGGTGAAATTTTCACTAGATCGGGAGCGATTTTTTCTAAAGTGTTTCAGCCAAAAAAATACACTACAGGCTTCGGAAAGGATGAAGAAAAGGATTGCGGTTCACTTGATGGCATTTCAAGCGTTAAAATCGCTGAAAAGGAAAGATTATTTGTTAGCGATGCAATTGCGTGTCTTGAGCACATGGTCCTTTGATCTCACATAATTGTGTTTTCCCTTAAAATATTCCCTTGTTTTCGCATTCGCTTGAGCATGTTCACCTTTATTACATTTTCAGTGAATAGTTTTATCCTCTGGGATGAATTTTCCGTCGAAAAATCGGTTATTTGGGTGGTTTTGGCAAACAGATGTTAATTATTCGTAATGCGATCGCTTCCGTTGCCGTTAGCAACGGGTCGCAAACTTGACACTTTTATCGCGTTATCACATTACGTATTGATCGCTAATCCGATTATTCCAAAAAATCCAAAAATATTCGTGCCTCATCAGTTTTTGGTCAAATTTATATCCGAGAAAGCAGATAAATTGAAGAAAATTTTAGTTTAGCATCCAATTATTGGGTTCACACTAGGCAATAAGTCTGTCTTAGCCTAAGTCAAGCCAAGTCATCCTAAGTCCGTTTAAGCGTTCAGACATATCTAGAAGACAAATTCTTTCGGCGCAAAGCTGTCATCATTAACAATAAAAATAACAGATATGGTAACTAACATCATAAATGTGGTGAGGTAGTCACAATCCATTTTAGCGAAGAAGTCATTTTTGAGGTCAAAATGAGACCGAGAAGCCGTAAAATCGCTGTAATTGCGACTGTTGTCTGGTTATTAAATTACAAAGGTTGATCAGCCAAATAACCTTACAAAATCTTATGTTCCTTCGTGAAAGAATGATGGAAGATTTTGTCCAAGAGAGTGAAAGCCTGCTTTTTCTGACCGCCCTACTTTTGGGCGTTCACCGAACGTAATTGCCTTCTAACGTTTCGTCCTCTCGGCGATGCATCTTCAGTTAATTTTGTTCGTGAGACGAAACTGTGTCGTGATTTCTTTGCTTTTGACGCCTAACGCGGGAATCTCTATCTGATAAAACCTGCGATTTTGAAATTTTTTTGCCATCAGGTTTCTTAAGTCAGCCTTAAGTCATGTTTGAAACAGATTTAAGAACTGCTTAGGTCGTTTGAGTTTGCCGACACCAAGACAGAAATCACGCTTCTGTGACTTAGCGGTTCACGCCTGTCATTTTCACTAAGTCGACTTAAGAGATTACTAAGTCAGACTTAGTGGTCTAAAGTGAACCCAACAAATAATTCGTAATCAACGCTAAAATGACCAAATTTAGCTTGGAAAACATATTTTACTGTTATTTTTCTTAAATTTTGTCGTTCAACTTTCGCTTTTATAAAATGTTTCAGTTGTCTGTAAATGAGTTATATGCTGTTGGAAAGCTTATTTTCTTAGCTTTAAAATGATGTATTTTTTCCCCCTAACTTTAAATATTTTTTGAGAAAAAAAACATTTTTTGGCGATGGCTGATTTACAGCGGTTTTCTCGCGGTTGGGAAAGTAGGAAAAAGAGTTAATGAAGTTGTTCTTGTAGGTCTTGTTGTTGTTAATGTAAAGAAATGAAATAAGTTCTTTATCATTTGTCTTAATGTGGATCATTTGAAATAGATGTTTCCAAGATCTTTCTTCCAGGCACCCTCTGCCGCCTTTCCTTCTCTTGTTTTTAAAACAATGCCTTGATCTTGTAGGCTGGAACAGGCTTAAAAATGATAAACCAGCAGCTTCTTAATCAATTCTTCTTTGTAGTTTATGGTGTGCCAATTATATCCTAAGAGATACTTTGATCTATCCAATTAACGAAATCATTTTAATAATACTATTGTCAATCTTCATTGATTTTTTGTCCGACTATGGCGAGATAACACTTTTATAGCTAAAAAACCTGAACTCCAGATCTAATGGTTGAGAAATCTTTAATATATGCATGCATGGTAATACAGCATGAGCATACATACATACATACATACATACATACATACATACATACATACATACATACATACATACATACATACATACATACATACGTGCGTATGCATACTCAATTGACCACTCCCCATAGGAGCTTTTCAGGGCCAATCAATGCAGTCAACAAAATGACAGAACAGAACAACAATAACAACTGTTAAGAATCTTAGTTGGGTGAAGACAAAACAGTTGGGTATATACAGGTGCAGCAGAGAATATGAACAAAAGACTACAAGGATCAAATTTAACATGTGATCAGAACTGGCACTTGTTCTAAGGGTGGATAGCGCTATCCGCTGGATAACTTAATCGGTTTTGCTAGTGTTTATCTGGTGGATAGTGTTATCCACTTTTTAAACAACCGAGGCCTGGTCTTTAACCTGAGATCTCTGGATCTCAAGGCAAGCACTCTAACCACTGGGCCACACTGCCTCCTAAACACTGCCAAACTAATTATGTGTATCTGTTTCTGGTGTTAGGTACAATTACTGGGGTCTTATGCTATTGTTGACCCATCTCACGGTCTTATTTGTAATTAGCATTTGTGTACATGTACCATTTAAAGATAGACAAACAATAAACAATATTTATTAAGAGAGATCTTTATAGTGATGATTAAAGTTGCAAAAAGGTAACCCTTTTCTTTCAAAGAGTGGCACTTATAAATTTCACTCTAACACCAGATGGTTTTACTTATAAGAGGCCAAGGGGGCGATTCAGGGTTGACAGTATTAATACGCAGCACCATCAAATGCACCAAGTAAAAGAAAATCAACATAAAAGAATTGACAGAGCTAGAAACGACTGGACATACCAATACAAATCAAATGAAGACTAGGAATAAAATCAATATTGCAAATTCCAAATAATATATAGATTTAGCCAAGCCTGAAAGCGGAGCTCCCGGCTTGTTTATTTTTACTAACTGTAGGATTAGTGAAAATGAAAGGCTTTGGAACTGTCCGCCTTTTGGTTTTCCCGGATATTGCTTAATTATGTAACATTTTCTTCGCTGCCTAACTAGTGAATTCCATGGTTAATTTCACCTGAAAAACCGACTGATCGCATGAATCATGAAGGGGTGAGTGTGATATCGGTTTTTCCAGCGAAATCTACTGTCGAATTCACCAGTTAGGCAATTAATTTTTCTTGAATCGCAAGCGTTTTAAAAGAAAACAAGTAAATCCTCAACGAGCGAACGGAAAAGGAAAGAAGCCATTTCACAGTCGACTGTCAAACGCCAGCGAATAGGAATCACGCTAAATTAGAAATCACAGACGTACTAAAGCTCGTGATGTGACGTCAGATCGTCTTTCTCGGTTCAAGGTCAAACAGGGAGTTTTATTGATGTACTTTAATTATTCCACTTTATCTCTGAAAACGAGATCATTTACAATTCGATGTATTTCATTGAAACACGCCAGCTTGGCTTAGAACCAGAATCGGCTAGAAAGGACAAACTTCAAACAAGATCTCCAACAAATTACCTGTACGTGCTCTAAACAAACTTCTCAGAAAAAACAAGCTGGTGATATTTCTCCTTGTACTTTTACGAGAACTCATTTCGATTGCATGTTTAGAACATAAGTGGTCACTGTCGAGGCACATCGAAAAACAGTTAGGCAAGCGGAGTAACAAAACTTCTTGTTCACTCGCATTTTAAGGTCAAACAAACCAGCAACAGATCGATTATTTCTGTCCAAAAAGAGTACAGATGGTTGTTATTTAATTCCAGTTTACAATAAAAATTCGAGTTTCATTCCTGAACAAAGGGAAAAAACGACTAAACCACGTTTTAGAAATAAGCATCCACTTGAAATAACTCATTCGTAGAAATAACAAACGTTTTAGTGTCCAAGAAAAGAATTTGTGGAGTAACTTCTTCCACCAACTTTAAGCTATTACTGGTGTACCGTTTTGTCGTTTTCGTTCTCTTTCTCTCTTCTTTTGTTTCTGTTCTTCTGACATAGGCCGTCCAGGCATCTTGCAACCTTAGCAGATTCGAAATTAAAAATCTTAAGACATACCAAAAACTGCAATTCAGAGCGATTCAGAGTTGGATATGAAGTAATTATAACCAACTCGCGCTACGCGCTTGTTGGTTATTTATCACTTCATATCCAACTCGGGCTTATGGAATAATTGTTATTTAAACCTGGATTGAAACCAGCGAAAAATGCAAGAAAAATATATTTTTCAAACCGTACCTGAACATGAAAAGCATCGACTGTCAAGAGCTTTGCTGACTTACCATGGCTGTGTAGCCGCGTCGAGCCACAGAAAGAGCGCGAAAAATTAAGCCTCGTTCAGGTGTGAGTTTGAGTGTCTGACCAGGCTTGAGCCTGGGATCAAATCAACAACCAGTCCTAGGTCAGCGGCCAACTTAAAAAAAAAAAAAGGTCTTGAGCTTGCGATATGGTCATACAATGTATGATACTGGTCAGCGGATACCTTGTTTTGTCAATTGACCATAACATTGATATCCAATGTCAAAGATGTATGCTGTAAACTAGTTAGAGTGTCAAATAGAGTATTGCCTCCTGGATGAGCTCTAAACTTGAGCCCCTGATATGGTTACGTGTGCTGGTCACCAAATTTTCTCACATCGATGGGTTACCATATTTAATTAGCTATGGTGCTCCATGTGCGCGTGCCTTTGTCGCGCGCGGAGCTCCGCTAAAACCAATCGACTATTTTCTTTTAACCTAAATGAATGTACCTTGCTGTGTTTGGGAGGCGGTGATCACAGAAATTGTAAAGTACAGTCTTTTATGATTGCTATTTTATTTAAGCAATAGAGGACTTTTTCCGTGTTTCCATAGCCTCATCTAAACACGAGTGGGAGTTGAGAGAATTCGAGACGGTTATGCAAACTCCAGACACAGTCAAGGGTTTGTATAACTGTAGAGAATTCTTTTAACTCCCCTGGGTGTTTAGATGAGGCTATATGGAAACACGGAAAAAGTCCTCTATTGTTTTTATAAAATATTTCTCAAAGACAATTCGACAAATCAAGGAAAGTGCTTTTTTTTTACTTCTTGATTGAAAAAGATTTTCTTGATACACGCAAATAATTATTTCCTACCAGCCAATCAAAATGTGCGTCTGACAACACATAACCAATCGAAATTGGTGTGATGTCACAGCCGTGTTTCCACAGTCTCACCTAAACACAGCTATTGACCAATGAGAGTGCGCATACTATCCTTATTGTATTATAAATTTCTATTTTTTTATTGTTTCCATTTTCTTGGATCTCAGAGTCCGTATTTAAGGCAAGTCACAGACACGAAATGATATTTTACCTTAAGGCAACAGATTAAAATGTTGTCTCTCACTCTCAGGAAAAAACATACCATTCTTGGTCACAAATTATGGAGATTTTAAATTTTTGTGGCTTCACATACATTTATCCATACCTTGTTTTGCTATGTGCCTTTTTACTATGATTTGTTGTAATATTATTCTTTTGTAATGCATTTCTTTGCTTGCTCATGTTAATTTGGATGGATAATTGAGATATCAGAATCAATGCTGTCTATGGTAAAAGCAAAAAAAACCACATGTTCAATGTACATTGTACCATGCAAAAAACAATAACCATTAAAATACCATACTAAAACCTCTTTGTTGTCCTTTACATCAAAATGTTGAGGATGCCTGTTTTATGAGTCATGATTCAGTGAGACTCACAGTCAATACAGCAATAATTTATTGATAAGCCTAAGCCCTCGTTTCAGTGATAAGGCCAGTAAGCACTCTCTGAAATCTTAGCTTTTATTTTATGGTTTAATTAATTGTTCTAACTCATTGACTCGTTGACTCATAAATATTTAACACTCCAAAATGCTACCTTTGAGTGGTATTTTTGCTGTTTCTGTTCCGTTATTTTTCGTTCAATTCCATATTTGAAATAGGCTAAGCATTAATGTTTTTTTTTTCATATAATAAAATACTTTGTTAATCGTACTGATGATCAATGTTGTTTTCAGACCCAGCTTACATAGAAAAAGTTTTACCCCCATCACCACATGAGTCTTGGATTGCACAGAATGTTACTTTTGTCTGCAAAGCAAATGGTGTTCCAACCCCAACAATCATTTGGAAAAGACCTAATGGAGCTGAAATAAAGAGAGTTGTCGGCAGTGAAAACGTGTTACGTTTACTGATGCAAAAGGATGGAGACTTTGGATCATACTTGTGTGAAGCTGACAACACTGTGGGTTCTGTAGATAAACACACAGTTCAAGTGGATCAAATAAGTAAGTTCGCCGTGTAGTGTCCCTGCTAAATTGGTTACATGTCCATGTACATGTATGTGTATGTGAAGCAGAGTCCATTCACATTTAAAAGTAGGTGTGCCACTTGAAGAAAGATTGACTGAAATCACAAACACCATAATCACCAAAGATGCAGTAAATTGTGTTTCTAGAAATACGCATTGAATGATTATTATTGTTTCCTGAGAAGTGTTAGCTAATAATCCGGAAGGGGTGGGTCCAAATCGTGTTCTTCAGGTACCACAGGTTGGGGTACAGCTGTAGCTCTATTGCATTGACAACACCTTCATTAGAATATGCAATATGCTAAATAAAATGATCTTTTGCAATTCCATGATGATGATGTTGTTGTTAATATTATGATTGTCATTATCGTTATTATTATTATTGACAATTAAGGCTGTCTGTTGGGTGTTGTTTCGACTGGCGATTTTCCTTAAGCATCGAGCTACATCCCGTAGCCTTAGATGTTTAGGATGTATCCCAGAGTTCTTGAAGTTTCCTAGGAGGCAAGCTTTTTGTAGCGCTCGGACCGAAATGAATTTTCTCGCTAAATTGAGTTAGCCAAGATACGAATGTTTTATAGATTGTCCCAAGGACTATGATGTTACCTCAATAATTTTGCAAAGTCTACTTTCTTTATCCAAGATCACAATATATGGCTTACTGTGATCAAGTTCTTTATCGGTCTGGATTTTCATATTATTATTACTTTTATTATTATTATTATTATTATTATTATTATTATTATTATTATTATTATTATTATTATTATTATTATTATAATATTCGCAGGGAAGAAAGGAGAGAACTATGCCACCACCGTCTCTTGGATACGTTCTAAAGTCTCCTTTGCCATCCTTAGGTC
>BLFO01003992.1:658234-663234 GCA_014634245.1 Montipora cactus
CCGAAAAAAGTTACACAGTGCCCGAATGTTTGATTGTTGAAATCCGTTTTTTAGTCCCTCAAAATGTACGAAAGAAACATTCCTTTACAATCCTTGAAAGTCATAAAACTGTACGCAATCGAAACAAAGAGTTTTTAGAACCTCACATAAATTTTTTTGCAAAATAAATCGCTAACGCTAAATTAAATATTTACCTGAAGCCTCGTAGGCTGCTTGAAATCCCTTTGAAAGTCCCTTTGATCTGAAAAAGTTTCGAATGCCGGCGTCGCCCAAAGATTTGATGGTACAGACCACGAAGAAACTTCAAACTAAAACTTTCTTTCATCTTTGATCTCTCGCGCCGCCTTAAAAATGACGCGAAAGTTTGGCGCGAACTGCAGATCAACTGCAAGGACTTATTTCAAAACAAGGACTTTAATATCTTTTAACTTACAGAAGTAATATTTTTTATACTTGCAAATGCTCTTTTTTTATATTTTTGCCTTAATTATATATTTTTTAATTCCATCTTTTATCGTTTCTTTATCGCCCGAATTTTGAGCGTTTTGCCCGAAAATGTCTGAGACTGGGGAGGGCTGCCTTTCCCCTCCGACCCCCCGGCTCGTACGCCTATGTCTGAGCGTCCCATTTGCACTTTTACATTTTGGGCATCCATTTTTTACTTTCCTTATTCCATTTTAGTGTGTAGCACCCAATAGAGTTTGAAATAAGTAAATTCAGGAGCCCATCTGGAGCGTGCAACTTCCATACAGCGTCTGTGAAACGGTGTTTTCACAAGTAGGTTTATTTTTAGACTAGCCCTTTCCGCGAATTAGGTAAAAAAACAAAGGCAGTTCCGGTTCGGTAACCCTATGACGTCAGCTAATTTCTTGTAATTGGTCATCGGGCTCCTGTGGGAGTCTAATTAGCGGGAAATTCAATCTAAAAATAACCTTACTTGTGAAAACGCCGTTGCACGAACACATACAGGCAACCATAGGGCAGCATAGTTTTATTTTTGCACATAATGAAAAAGAGTGCATTTGTGAATTTTAATCTCCATAGATATTCCGGAGCCTGTAAATACTCAAGTTGAGGCAAAAGGTGACACTGTAATTCTCAGTTGGGCTGAACCAGAAAATAATGGAGCAACCATCATTAAGTACTCCATCTACACAAGAATTGTTGGTGATGAACAGTGGAAAAACGTTGAAGAGTTAAAAGTACAAGATGCTTTCAAGCTTGAATACACTCTTGCTTTAAAGAGAGGCAAAAACTATGAATTGATGGTGACCCCAACCAACGCATTTGGTGAGAGTGCTGTGAATGAAGACAACATTCAGACAGTTGAAGTACCCAACCTAGGTGAGCAAAGGGTTGAATCATCAAAAATAATTGAAGGGTGTCATATTCATTGTATTGTCTTCACAATGAAGAAAGATCATCATACCTGTAAATGTAATTTACCAGTCTTTCTGAGTCATTGTGGCATATGTAGGAATTTGGGACTCGTGTTGCATGAATATTACATGTATGTGACACATATATGTAACATATACTTTGCGGAGGTATATGTGAAACGATCGATGATCTTAACAGATCGCTTAGATCCTGATATCTTAACACTAGCAAAGTATCGGGATCTAAGTGATCTGTAAAGATAACCGATCGTTTCACATGTACCTCCACAAATGTCATTTATTGCATAACCTGTACGTTTTGCAATAAATTATACATTGGCGAGACAGGTAGACTAGGCGGCCGATTCCGCAAACACCTCCGCGATGTTGAGAAGAATGATAAGGATGCATCTAAGCCAGTCGCTCGTCATTTTAATCTCCCTAACCACTCCAAACAACACATGGCTATATGCGACCTTTCCCTACATCAAGCTACGACGGAAAGCCACAAGAATCTGGAACAAAAATTCATCTTCCAAATCGGCACCCTTAATCCCCACGGTATTAACGAACACTTTTCATTTAACTAATATATTCCTATTTTTTTACGGTGCCATGTTACCACCAGTAGCGTAGCTCCTTCTCCACTATAAAAACTACACACAACCCATAATTCCTCGATTCGCTCTGACGAGGGCTAAAGCTCGAAACGTCAGCTTTTAGAATCTCTGTTCGGTGGTCAATTTACGTTATCAACCCCGTTGATAAAGCCAAAGTTTTGTACAATAAGGCGAGAGTATGATCATTAAATTAAGAATACATCAAGACAGTTGAGCTGCCATATTGCGGAGGTCTATCCTGGGGAGTCAGGGTGGCTTAGTGGTCATCAACCGTGCCTCGGCTACCTCTACGAGCCGGGTTCAACTCCGGTTTTGGGTCGTATGTGGGCTGAGTTTCAGTCGATCTCAATCTGACTCCGAGGGTTTTTCTCCGGGTACTCCGGTTTTCCTCGCTCCTCAAAATCGACTTCCGGCCTATTCCATCAGGCTGTGGTGCTGTGCTCCGAGGTCATACATGGGTCGTGTTCGGGGGTGGAGCGCCTAGCCGGCAGCACAGCTCCTTCGGTCCGACCTCGTTGAGCTGCGCCCTAAGTAATTCAGTCTCAGATTGCGAGAAAGGGCGATTAGCAGGTCAGATAGTACATTCCGTGGTTTTTTCTGGAGTCCAAATTGAGGAGCATGCGCAACACTTCCAGTCGTCGTTCCCTCACTCGAAGGGATACTCACCCCAGCCGTAAATGCGAGCTTGGCGGGTATTTGGGCTCTATAGATTGGTCCGTTGTAGATTCTGTGCTCGACTGCGAAAAGCAAGCTGCAACGTTTTCGAGACTTCGTAAAGATCCGCCTAGACATCATCATGCCTCTCACGACCATTAAACTTCACGTAAACGATGTTCCCTGGGTGTCTGCTGAGTTTAAGGCTATTATCAAGTCGCTTAAAAATGCATTTACGCAAGGCGATACTGAGCGTTTCAGAGACCTTCGTAACATCGTAACATCACAGTTGTGTCGCAGAAAGTACTATGCAACCAAAGTCGCTAACCTTAAGACCACCAAAGCCTGCCAGGGATGGAGATAGGTCAAGATGATTGCAGGGATGGCTTCAGCTACTGGTGGTGAAGACATATGCTTGCAACTCCACCTTGACGGGGTCGCCGCACATTCCAAGCTAGACATTGCAAATACATTATCAATACGGCTCTTCTTGAGCCAATGCAGGATTATAGCCCACTTGCGTGTCTTCATCACTTTTGGACGACTCTGAAGTCTTGATGGTCAGCCCATCAGAGGTCCGTAAGGCTCTTTTTAGAGCTGAATCCAAGAATGGCCGGTGACCCTGATGGCACTAACAACTGGCTCCTCTGGGATTATGCTGACTTTCTAACTTCCCCGGTCTGTGATATCTTAAACTCATCATTCGCCGAGCAGAAGCTCCCTTGGTCGTAAAAGGATGCTGACGTTTCACCGCTGATGAAAGTAAAACCTGTGACCATCGTCACCAAGCCTATCTGACCCATCTCCCTAACTCTGGCTCTGTCCAAGTTAGCAGAGGAGTTCAAAGTTAGCAAATACATTGGCCCTGCAGTCTTGGCGCTGATTGATCCTAACCAATTCGGCACAATTCCAGAATCTTCAACTCTTCGTACTCTCATCTCAATGGTGCACACTTGAGCGCAAGCCACGGACGGGACCGGTTCTTCGGTGCGTGTTGTGCTCTAGGATTACAGGAAGGCGTTTGACCTTGTGGATCACAGTACTCTGGCTGCCAAGATCCTTGGGTTGCGCATTCCTAGCGGGGTTGCTTGCTGGGTCTGTGACTTCCGTTTGGACAGGTGGCAGCGGGTAAAGCTTTCAAGTTACTGTTTCTCGGAATGGGGGGCTGTTCCATCTGGAGTGCCTCAAGGCACCAACTGGCACCCTTGTTCTTTATCCTGATGATCAATGATCTCTACACACCTGGCTCCGAGGCATGGAAATATGTTGATGATACTACGCCAGCTGAGGTGGTTCCGAGGGGAAAACAAAGTGTAATGCAAGTCGCTGTTACAGCTGTGGAGCAATGGTCTATCACTAACAAGCTTCAGCTGAACTCAGATAAGTGTGAAGAACTGCTGATTTCCTTTAAAAGAAAGCAACACCAGTTTGATACGGTTTGAACACGCGATCAACCTGAATCTAGATAAGGAGAGATTGTGTTAACACATGGAAGTACTGTAGTTTTTGAATTTTGAACCGGGCTTTCGAACAGAACTTCTTGCACCCTAGAATATCCATAGTGGTCCTTCGAGCGCCGGATGCGGGAGAATCAGATCGGTGTTTAGATTATACAGCCGCAGAATCGAAGCATGGCGGCGAAATCACATGTGGAAGTGTTCGATGTTGACGAGCGAAGTGGAATCGTGACACATGAAAGGAAACTGCCGCGTTATTTGAGCGATTACACCGAAGTTCCCGGTCAAAACAAGCTCCAGACAATCAAGAACAGAAGAAAATCGATGCAAGAGAATTTAACGTGGAAGATGAATATTATAAAGGAGTACCTGAAGGAATGGAAAGACCGTAACTTAATTGAGCTTGCATGCACTCAACTCAATCGAGCGTGGGAACAATTGATCGAAAATCACAGAGAATTTCAAGCTTTTTGTGGTGACGATGAGGAGCTGCAGGAAGCAGATAACTGGTTATTGGAGTCCCAAGCACTTGTCGAGGAACTGATTTGTAGAACTGTTGGTTATGATGAAGTCAAATCAAAAAGCACCTAAGGTTCGGACGGAAGGAACCGATAACTCTTCAATCAACAGCTTTGGCCGACCGAGCAAGAAAGGTAGCAGCAAAACGACTTCATCTGTGTCTCGATAACGTGCAAGAGCAGCGGCTATAGCTAGGGAAGCTGATTTAGCTTAACTAAAAGTAAAGCAGCTGAAAGAGAACGCTCAATTGTAAGCTAAGATCGCAGCACAGAAAGCTCAACTTGAAGCAGAGCTAGCAATTCAGGAAGCTGAAGACGAGGCAGGTAGGACGGAAATTGAGGCATTGCTATCGAAAGAAGATCTAGATGAAT
>BLFO01003992.1:673234-687924 GCA_014634245.1 Montipora cactus
TTGATGTCCCTAAACAAAGGAAAGGCGGCCATGTTGATGTCCCCATCTAACCCTCCGGGAATTGAGCTCTTTTATCAAGCTAATGTTTTCTTTCGTTTCGGTGGAAAAAAAAGTTACTGATCACGTGAGTGAAGACACTCTATTGCGTAGAGAAGAAGCCTGAAAAACTCAAGACTTGAACGGGGTTTGAACCCGTGACCTCGCGATGTCGGTGCGACGCCAAACCAAAGAGTATTATGGTATATTTGATACCTGCTAATGCCATTTCACTCGTAACACTAATGTAACACTAATGTTGTGTTGTCAACTGTTGTATATCGAACGAGGCCACTGGCAGTTTCTCTTCCTTACTTCCTAGCCAATGCTCCTCCATCAGATAGAAAGGATCTGTTGTCAGAATTGGAGCTGATGAAAACATTAAAGCCCCACCCTCACGTGATCAAGCTCATCGGATGCGTCACTGAAAGCGGTAACATTGACATTTTTTTGTAATGGGATATTATGTTACGAGCATATCTTAAGCAACCCTAGTTTGAAAATGAACACCTTTCATTCTTAGAACGTTGTTTTCCATAGACCCACTGATGGTGTTGATCGAGTATGTTCCCTTTGGTGACCTCCTGGGATATTTGCGAAAGAGCCGAGGACTCAACGACACTTACTATAAGAACCCAGATGTGAAACCAGAGACCAATCTGACTTCGGAACAGCTGATGAAATTCGCTTGGGAGGTTGCTGATGGGATGTGTTACTTGTCTTCGAAAAAGGTTTGTTGTAGAGGGGAGGTTGTCATAGTCCAGCATCCATAAATTAAATTAATGCCAAATAAATGTTAAGAATACCATGAAAAGACTCTTACTACCTGATGGGCCCTTTGCAGCTGGCGATCACATGGTACAAAAACCGCCAAACTGAAGAACAAATTGCGCAATCGGACATCTAAAACAAAGCAACTTCAATTAAATTTTGCTTGTTCCTTGTTTTAGATGTCCGAGTGGGCAATTTGCTCTCCAGTGTCACGCTTTTTGTACCATGTGAATTGCGAATGTATCTAAAAAAGTTACATCACTTTGAGTGCAACTTTTTAAGCTACATTCGTAATTCCCCAAACCACAGTAGCATTAAACTTTGTGTGTATTTGGAATTTATCTTCCTGCAAGTAAACATGAATCTAATTATTATGTATAATCATACGGTTCAGCCGCTTCGGCTCGTGCAATTTCATCTTTTGAAAAACTCACTCGTGCAAACTAATTCCAAATTGAACGAGGAAAACCGTACGATTACCTTTTAATAATACAAACAGGAAAAAATTCAAGAAGAGGAAGAACCGCAAGATCTTATTGCAGACAAGAAGCGAGCATTCGATATGTATTTGACACTTACTGTCACATGAAATATAATCGTGCTGCACGTGGGGCTTGCATTTTTTGTGATGCTCTGTGCAACGCCTACCTAAAATCACCAATTCTAACGGTTTAAAAACAACATGAGCGTACAAGTACAAATCTTTCTTTTTTTTTTTTTTTACTTTAAAGCCTCTCGTACCAATTTAATTTTAGGATACTTCGTCCAAATCGAACGACGCAAATATGATGGATTAATCGCGAAATAGTTACTACAGAGCAAAGGTAAATTTTTAGGTGACGTTTTCATCGACGTGGCCATCGGAGATCTTAAATTTCTAAATGGTACAAATTCAAAGCGGTTCGTTTCAAACATTTGCACGTGGAATCGTCCCTGAATGTTTCCAATAATATTAACTAGAAATTTGCAAGAATCTCATGTCATAATAGGGTAAAAAGTATTTGAAAGTCATCTTTTGATCGGAATCTAAATCGCCGTCGATTATATGGACGCAACGACGCTTGATAGCCTTTACAGATGGAATGGCTGGTCTTAAAAACTTGCAGCTCTTGAAGTTGAATGAAAGCTGGTAGTGGCTGAAAGTGTTCAACACATTTTGCTCTGAAGCTCTCATCATTGTCGGATTGAACGATATGGAACTTTGGTTTAATGCAAACGCTGATCATGAACTGAGCATCGAAATCGGTAAATTGCAAATTTGCTTCAAGAATGTTACAGGATGCACAAACCACAACACCTGGACAATGAATTGTAACTGTATCCCTTGTTTTGGAGAGTTTCTGCTGTGACTGTTATCGTGCAAACACGATCGATATTGATACTCATCGAACAATAACCAATTACCGGCAGTGGACCAACACAAATATCAAGGAGTATGGTTGTAATCGTCCGTTTCTTGGAACTACCACATTAATTCTATCGGCGCCAAAGCCAGCAAATTGTTAGGCCTGACTAGGCCAACTTTTGGTTATTCAAACAAGGCTGGTATCGCGGTAGCTTTCAAGTAGTTGGTTAGACCGATCCTTGAGTAAGCCTGCCCTGCCTGGAATCCGCAACTACTAAAACACGTCAAGTCAATTTGATCTATTCAACGACGAGCAACCCGCCTATTATGCGGCTCTGACATTAATTATCACGAAAGATTCTTAATCATAGGGTGGGACTCCCCCTCGAACTGAGAAGAAAATACCTTAGTTTGACTGAGATGTATAAGATAATTTTTGGTTACTGTGACATTAATAGTCGCCACTATTTTAATTTTATAGATGGCAATCGCACAAGATCTAAGTAGTAGATAAAATATGAGCGGGAGATCTGTATGGGCGTTTACAATACACTTTTGAATGAATAAATTAAATTGAATGCAAAGTATTGTTATTTTAATCAGTAGAGATCAGTATCAAAAGTTAATGAATACTAATAAGCTGTGCAGGAGTTTCTATCAAAAGTTAATTCTACTGTTTAATAATTCAGTTGATTTGTATTGGGGTTTACAGTTGTGTATATGTGATCTGAATACTGTTCTGGGTTTGGTTTGCACCCTCATGAGTAATGAATTTTACAACCATGGTTACAAGATTAGGCCAAAACCCGTCCGCACTAATTATTTCAATTTTTCTTCCTTTAATCGTTATATTACTGACTGGAATTCCTTACCGACATATGTGATGTCCTCACCTAGTCTTCAGTCTTTTAAATCTTCAATTCTCAAACATTTACGCTCTCAAATTACGTAACTATACTTATTAGTCCTAATGTTTATTCATTTGTATTTGTGTGTGCGAGCGCGTTTGCGTTGCACAGGTGTGTCGACATATGTGATGTCCTCACCTAGTCTTCAGTCTTTTAAATCTTCAATGCTCAAACATTTACGCTCTCAAATTACGTAACTATACTTACTAGTCCTAATGTTTATTCATTTTTAAAGTATAACTGCATTCCAAGAACGTCTAGTTTTAGAGATACTTATTTCATACGTATAGTCAATACTTGGAATGCTTTACCTAATAATATCAAGGGCATTACAGTTCTTAGTACTTTTAAAAGTAAGCTAAAGGCTTTCTTTTTAGAAAGGTTAAGGTTAGTCTTTGATCAGGATAACATAAGATCTTATAAGATTGCATGCCCAAAATGTCGTAGTATAAGAACTTTAACTGTGTGCTCGTGTTAATTGACGTTTTTCACTCTACTCTAACTGTAACAATTGTTTTTAATTAATGGCTTATGGGGTTGGTTAGGGACATATTTTTCACTGGGGGTGGGTTGGCTGGCTTAACCTTGTAGGGGACTTCGTGTCCTTTTGTTCTGTCCACCTAGTATTGCACATTGCATACTGAATCTGTAAATAAATAAATAAATAAATAAATAATTTGTATTTGTGTGTGCGAGCGCGTTGGCGTTGCACAGGTGTGTCAGTGTAAGTGTGAGAAGGGTAGTCTTAGGAGGCAGTGCGGCCCAGTGGATAGGACGCTTGCCTTGACATCCCGACCTCCCGTGTTCAAGACTCATTCTGACCACTATTCAACTTCTCGGACGCACTTGTAAATAGCCAACCGGTTTGCCTCCGGGATTCTTGACAGTTGTTGTTGTTGTTGTGTTCAGTCATTTCGTTGATTGTTTCATTGGCCTCTATGGGGAGTGGTCAATTTAGTATGTCTTGTATTTTAGTATGTATTAGAAAGCGAATTGAGTTTCCCCCTACTATCACCCGGCCACCCTATCTCTTGTAATGGTTGGCGAATTGTTAAATAAATAAATAAATGAAGAAATTGAGCTAAAAAGGGAGGCGGTTCTTGTTGGCCAGGAAGTTCTCCGAATACTGTCGGTTGTGGATTGACCACATTGTGTTTACAAGTGCCTCTGGGAAAGTACTTCCGAACTTGCTCTCGTCAAATCTCTTGCTTTGTTGGGTTGTCGCAGTAATTGCGCTTTTCCCTTCAAGACCTGCATCCATGAGTGGATTTCCCGGTCTTTGACGATTGCCAATGGATGTTGTTTTCTTTCAAGCACCTGTGGAGGGCAGCAATATAATCATAACGTTTAGGCTGGCTGGCTCATAATCTTGGCCGTTTTTATTCTATACCTCAGCGTATAATTTCTCAAGTAATCTGTTCAGTTCAGCCGGTTCGTTTTCCTCGATTTCCAAAGCCATTCTCTTTTCCTCGCACCACATCTACCACACACTTAACCAAAATGACATACTTTTGTTGTTGTTTATATTTTTTGCACCAATAGCCCTTTTCACGGTTAGTTTTTCTTATTTGCATTACAATGTAATCTAACGTGGGTGCGAGACAATTTCGGGTTAAAACTACAAAATAGCCCGAAATTGCCTCACATACATGCTAGATTATATTGTAATGCAAATGAGAAAAACTAATAGTGAAAAGGGCTATTTGCAGTTATTGTAATGTATCGTCGGCGGCCAAAGCAACTCTTAGAAAATTTTGCTGTTGTATCTCAGCCAATCATAATAAAAAATTTCGATGTGTAATTTCCGCTGGTGTTACACTTTTTGCACCGGTGTTACACTTGAAGTGCACTGCTCTTAGCCAATCAGAATCAAGGTTTTTTTAAAAAAAATTATTTTACTTTTTTCTTTTTTTTAAATGAAGTGGTAGTGATACGAAATTAAGGTGGCTGCAACAAACAAACAAACAACTAAGGCTAAACGCTCTACATTTGCAGTCGGACGCTTAAAGTGCCACTACGATGAAAAGTTTGCATGTCCTTTTTTTCTCTAGATTTTGAAAATAGACGTAGTAAATAGGTATCATGCCAATTTTTATCTCAAAATTCCCACGGAAAGTATGATTATTGTAACGTAGTTTTTCGGTTTTCGCTGTCCGCCATTACTCGAACGGCAAATGACCGTGAGCAAGGAAAAGGGTTGGGTCTAGCTGGATCGCCTGGGGTCTGACGACATATGCACAAAGCTCAAAATAAACGCGGCTAATTTCCCATGCCGTGAGATGTGATGAGATCGCCGAGTTGCTTTTTGCTGACATAATATACATTATTCCTTGATCGCCTTGTTCGCTTTGTCAAACGCCCACGAAGCGATGCGCGTATGACATCACGAGCCAAGTCTTGCCTGAAGATCGCTTACAAGATATTGCAGGCTTCTTCAATGTCGTCTGAGTAATGGTGGACAGATTTTTAGCGGTTTTTGGCTGGCTATTTCCCGACTTATCTCGCTTCTATCGTTCCAAATTTAAATGCATTGTATTATTTTGAACAAATTGACTTAATTGACGTTGAAAAAATTCGAAAAGAAAACCAATAATTTTCGTCGTAGTGGCACTTTAATTTAATTTTTTTTTTATTTCATTAACTTTGCCAGTCAAGCTGGCAGAGCGCCACAACAGCTTGCGCCAATTACTGTGGCCCCTTTTTTTACACTCCCAACCATGATACACAACAGTAGACAGACCACAACACCGGGAACTACGTGCCCTACTATAAGCGACAAGTGTGTGGGTTCTTTTACGTCCCACAGCTGATCCTGCTTTATCATTTCGTGGAGATACGCTGCGTTTGGTGGAGTTATGTTTGTTGATAAAGATAGCTTCCATGGTACTAATGTACTATACATCCACATAAAATTTCTCTTAGATTGTCCACCGTGACTTGGCGGCGAGAAATGTTCTTGTTGGCGAAGGAGAGAGGTGCAAGGTGACAGACTTTGGGATGGCGAGAAATGTGGAACAGGATGGTATTTATGCCAAGAAAAGTAGGGTAAGGCTTGCACTGATATTATGGTTTATACGCCATGGTCGAACTTCGAGTTAACATTTTTCTTTGACGGTATTCTTTGCTGCTTTTCCGTACCAAGGGTCGATTACCTGTTAAATGGACTGCATATGAGGCCTTGTTTTACGGAGTATACACGACACAAAGTGATGTGTAAGTATATACGTTTCAGTATAAAGTTAAATTTATTTTTCTTTTAGAATTATAAAGAGAGGATATTACATTGCCGCTTGGGGATACCAATTTTATCCTCGAGTGCTGCATCTCTCACTAGTGAGCGCAGCGAACGAGTGAGGGACACTATGAGCACGTGAGCACGAGAAGATAAAATGCATATCTCCAAGCGGCCATGTGATCTTTATTTGTTATGTAGATACCGATGAAATTTCCAGAATAAAAGCAACTTGTCTTATTCATTCTCGAAGGGGTAAAAAAGGTCACTAACCGCTAAACATGCATGTTTTATAACATGAAACATAATATAAAAGTTAGGAAAAACAAATCATGGTAATGTCAAATTGTGCAATAAAAAGGTTAATGTAGTGGAGAAGAATTTTCTTACAACACAAAAGTATCTTCCAGTGAAGGAAAACTTCACTTTTTATTGGCTAGTCGTGCTAATTACCATGATAACACCTATATCCTCACATGTGAAAGGCAAAAATGATATGTTCACTCGCGCAGTGAAGATATGATTTTTTCGTAAGAGGGAAAATCCTAGTATTTCATCAACATCTATATCATAAATGTCTATTACGAGTCCATGTTGGGACGAAACTGAATAGTTTCCTCCAAAGGCTTGTCATTTCTTTTCTCTACTAATATATATTTTTTAATTTTATTAAATCTTTGTAAATCTGCTTGCTTGCTCCCTCCTTGATTTTTACCATGCATGTGTTATACTCCTTTTTCAGATGGAGTTATGGGGTTCTTCTCTATGAAATCCTGACAATTGGTAAGATTCAATAAAAAGGATACTTGACTTTATGACAAAAATGTGTGCTTTATAACCGGAAATAGCTTTGCATATTACATTGGCGTCTAATTACATTTGATAATGGTACAAAGTGGGGTTGAGATAGGAATTTTACACTCTTAGGTGGATCTCCATACCCGGACACACACGCCAGACTCATTGCGGATAAAATTCAACAAGGATGCAGGATGCCTAAGCCGAGACATGTGGATAGCAATCTGTAAATGATTTTTTTTTTCCTCAATTGCGATACTAAGTAAAAAGTAGAGTAACTGCTTGACTATAAGTTCCTCCCAATAATTCAGGTATGAAGTCATGATGAAGTGTTGGGAAGAAGATCCAAGTGATCGACCTACATTTGAAAAGCTGAGAAAAACAATGAAAGATATGGAAAGGAATCACAAGGTAAAGAAATCGAGGAAAGATTTTGGGTATTTATGGGACAATGTGCCCGTAGAATCTGTTTGCACGCACACTTCATCGTTCCGTCCTTAATCCCAAAGCCAAGTCGTACTTTACGAACGGAATCACTTTGTTGTTGTTGTTTTTTTTTTTTTTGTCCTTAAAGTTCTCCAGTTAAATAAGACGTCCCGCATTCAATTATCCTTATTGTCTGTCTTCAATTAGTTCGAATCATTCTACCATATTGAGGTGATTGTCGCAAAGAATTAAAGTGAAAGCTAACACAATCACTTTTACACTGTTACTTTTGCAGACGTATGTGAATCTCAGTCAGTACGACACAAGATTGTACGCTAACGTGAGTGATCTGACAGCCGAGTAGAAAAACTGGAAATTGTCGCCCTGGCTCGGCCATTAAAGAATCAAGTTCAGACAATAGAAGGCAGTCTTTATTTTTATTCCCTTTGTTAGCTAGTCAGGCAACCGTTCTCTGAGGGAACCGAGAGTCCCAGAAGAAATGGCTCAAGCTCTCAGCTTTATACCAAAGTTGGGTTAAGTCATGTTGAATCTTTCATTTATTTACTAGATTTTCCTTTCTAATGTTTTTTTTTTGTTTCATTCAGGAGTTTTAGAAATCAGCGTGCCATATAGAAGTAGCAGTAGCAGCAGTAGTAGTAGTAGTAGTAGTAGTAGTAGTAGTAGTAGTAGTAGTAGTAGTAGTAGTAGTAGTAGTAGTAGTAGTAGTAGTAGTAATATTAGTAGAATTAGCCGCAGCAGTAGTAGTAGCAGCAGCGAAAATTGATAAATTTCAGTAATTGTCATGTGTATCTAGCGACAGTGAAATAGCCGTTGAAACTAATCAAGTATATGGCCCAACGGCAATCAAATTAATTTTAGAAATCATAATTAGGAATCGAATTAAACATTTAGCCCAGAGAATAGGTTTATGACAGTCTGAAACAGTAATATTACACCATTTGAGATTGCCTTACCTCTTTTACCATTGAAGACAATTTATGCTACGTATATGACAGCATTTGTGTAAAAAAGTTGTTAAGTATTTTTGTTTTTTGTTCACTTATCTTGAGCTTTGTCACTGGCGACGGTTAATTAATTAATTAATTAATTTTAGCGATTCTGCGACTATTTGTCCCCTTTCACAATGCAGCATGCTTACCCAAAACGTTGCAATTAATTACCATGAATTAATGGCGGAGCTCCTCGCGCGAGCGGAGCACAATAGTTAAGAAAATATGGTCACCCATTGATGTGAGAAATTTTGGTTTTACAGTCCGTCCGTACGTACCGACAGTCCGTCCGTACGTCCGTTCGTCAACCCCTTCATGTATGTGAATGTGATCAGTATCACGTTAGCTTACAGCATACATCTTTGATACTGGACATCCCTGCTATGATCAATTGACACCTGTCAAAACAACGTATCCGCTGACCAGTATCACATGGCCATAACGCGGGCTCAAGCTAAGACTTAACCGAGGTCAGCTCATTGTTTGAGGTTGAAAGCTGACCAGGTACTGGTTTTCAAGTGAATTGCAGGCTCAACCCAGACATAAACGAGGCTTCATTTTTCGCGGGCTTTTTGTGGCTCGACGCGGCTACACGGCTATACTACGTCAACTGTAGTTCTTACACAGTCAACGCTTTTTGTGTTCAGGTGGAAAACGGTTTGGAAACTGTTTTCTTTCTGTATTTTTCGCTAGTTTCAATCTAGTTTGACATATCATGGTAGCTGTGGTGCACACTGGTGGCTACGCAGTTATTTTAGTTATGCATCGGAAGGATATAAACTTAAAGCTGAGTGTTTATTTTTAATTTGTTTAGAGCTGCTTTTTTCAAAATCTGTGTATTGACATTTTTGGCATATCTTGAGAAGCTGTGATACGGTTGCATGATGTCTGGAGGCTAAATCTACATGTTATTTAGTTACCTTGTTCCATTTCCTCAACTTGATCATCACCACCATGTCAACTGCTCATATGTTTTTGAAGCGGAGCTCCGCACGCGCAAGGAGCACCATGGTTAAGAAAATACGGTAACCCATCGGTGCGAGAAATCTTGGTTTTAGCTATGACCTCATCGATCGTCCGTCCTTACGTCCACCCCTCCATGTTTGCCAACGTGACTTGTGTCCAACGTTGGCCATATACTCTAACTAGTTAATATACAATGTACGTGTTTGATATTGGACAGCCATGTTATGGTCAATTGACACCTGTCAAAATAAGTGGTCTGTTGACCAGTAACACATGACCATATTGTAGGCTCTAATTTAGAGCTTACCGAGGTCAGCTATTTTTTTTAGAAATTGACCGCTGATCATATACCGGTTTTGAATTGGATCGCAGTCTCAGGCCAGGTTAACTTCTTGTAATCAGGACACCTAAACACAAACGAGGCTTAATTTTTCGCGCTCTTTCTGTGGGTCCACGCGGTTACACGGCCGAAGTACGGCAACTAAAGCTCTTAACAGTCGAGTGATAAGCAAAGGTCGGGTTAAATATCGGCAAAGAGCCAAGTACGTATGAAAAGGCTACAAAAGCCTGATGAGAGGGCCGAAGCATGGGGAAGGGGCAGGAATATTCTTCTTTTAAAGTACCAGAAATTTGTGTTCGGATGTTAAAACGATGGGAATACAGGCGAGAAGGACCACGAGTTAAACTGATCTTGCCTATACCTCGGTGATATTCGATCTAACCTCATTTGATTGGCTTAAGCTCTAGTCCTATGATTGACAACGCCTCTTGCTCCATGCAACGACACATCTAAATACTTAACTATGACGGGCCTCGAGGTAAAATCACATTACGCTTATGACATAATGTAGGCCTTTTTCGTTGTGACCTTCGTACCGCTCCGACACGGTCGATCATTTATCCAGGTTTTTGAAGCAACTTTTCTTTTCTTTGAGACATAGATTAAGACCCAATGAACTCAAGTGAAGCACAGGACCGGTATAGCCCAGGGTAGTTGTTTTTGAGCCACCATCAGGCAGAAATCTGCAGCAAATTTTTGCCGAACACTTTTGTGCTGGCAACGACAGTTTTTATTAGTTTGGCGCCTTTTCGGGAAGAAAGAGGAGTTACTCTTTGAGCATCTTTAGCTGCCATTACGTTCTGAACATAGGAATAAAAATAAAGTAACAAAACGATCTGGTGCTGATTCATGCCGGCCGTTTCTATTCTCCACGTTGAGTGGGAAATGAGAATTATTACAATGCAGTAAATTTATTCAGTGACAGATCCTATCTTTACTTTCGGTTTATATCTCTACAGATGCGATCCTAAAACGCAACGTTTTAATTGTCTCGGACATGTTCGGAGACAAACATTGTCGGCAATATCTTGGGACATTTCAGAAATTTGTCTCAAGTGCGACCCGACCCTAATTGGGTTTTTGACGTGGGTGGTTAATGTTCCTCATGAAATGTTCTTTCTTTGGTATAGAATTGCATGGAACCGCAAGCAATTTTAGACTTAGATGATACATTCATACATCCTTTAGATGACAAAGTCTTCAGCGATTTTCAACTGTTTGTCCCATTGAACTGATTAACCTAAGTGGTTATGATATACTGTCATTGCAAGATAATCTGGAATTGCCTACCCCATTTAAACATCTTAAGAAAGAAAATACTTGTGAAAAGAAACTCTATAGCCAGTGCAATATCAGATAATGACATTTAGGTTCGCTTTCCCCAGTAACAATAATCGTTGAACATCTGCTTGTCATAAGTGAAAGTAAATATGGCATGGTAATTTAAACTTTTCATATTTAAAGGAAAATGGTGAAACTTCAGCTGAATTTAATATCACTGTCAACGACATCCCTTGAAACCCACCCACGACAAGGGAATTGCAGGTGGCTTTCATTTGCTGGCGTTATTTGCCCGAGTTAGTGGCAAAATCTCCTTCCCACAATTTGAATTGAAATTTATGCTGTGCTGCTTGTGGCAAGTAAGTTTTTAATTAATACGAAATACCACCAATTACGAAATAAGTTTGATGTTTCAAAAACAAAATGCAAAAAGAAAAACGATGTCATTACGGTTTCAAGTCTCCCCGACTTAGGCAGTTAATTTAAATCAATTTTCGTATTAAGTCTGAGTAACTGAAATCTGCAATTCCAGTTGGGTAGTTTAAAGTCAGGGGAGTGTAATTTAAAAGAATCATAAAGTCAGGGGAGTGTAATTTAAAAGAATCACTAATCCAACGGCGTATTTTTTCACCTTTCATAAATGAAAAGCAAAGTTAAAGCGTCAATGGAGTTAACAACGGATTTTCTGAAAATACATGTAAAATACTTCTAGGGAAAAGTATGCCGGAACGAACGAAAATTAACGGGTGTTTAGTTCGATGAATTGTTATAGGTCAGGTGGTGAGGGACTTAGAAAAAAATCGTGTATTTGTGAAGATAGGGGAGGCGGTGAAGCCGGCTGAAAATGTTGACGGGTCGTGACGACCCGTCTAGTTCGTGACGAGCCGTCACTTGAAAAGTCGACCCGACTATTGGAAATGTCAGGTGGTGAGAGACTTACAAAAAAACGTGTTGTAAAGATAGTGGAGGCGGTGAGGCCGGCTGAAAATGTTGACGGGTCGTAACGACCCTTCTAGATCGTGACGAGCCTTCATTTGGAAAAGTCGACCCGACTTTTGGAAATGTCAGATGGTGAGGGACGTAGAAAAAAATCGTGTATTTGTAAAGATAGGGGAGGCGGTGAAGCCATCTGAAAATGTTGACGGGTCGTGACGAACCCCTCTAGTTCTTGATGAGCCGTCATTTGAAAAGTCGACCCGACCATTGGAAATGTCAGGTGGTGAGAGACTTATAAAAAATCGTGTATTTGTGATGATAGTCGAGGCGCTGAAGCCGCCTGGAAATGTTGAGGGGTCGTGACGAGCCGTTTCTTGAAAAGTCGAACTGATTATTGGAAATTTCAGGTGGTAAGAGACTTAAAAAAAATCGTGTATGTGAAGATGCTGGAGGCCTTGTGGACGGCTGAACATGTTGACGTGTCGCAACGACCCGTCTACTTCGTGACGGGCCGTCATTTGAAGTAGTGATGTCAATCCACCGGGACACAGTTGTTTCGTTATTCATATTTATGTTTAATACTCGTTTGCGATCGTCGCGTAATTTTGAAGCGCTAGCCTCTAAGGTGAAACACAAATTAAACATTTTAAAGACACAGGATAGTAACAAGTAGTAGTAGTACTAGTACTAGTAGTAGTAGTAGTAGTAGTAGTAGTACTTTATTTATCCACATTTCACGGATGAGTAGGACTCGTTTTAACGTGAACGTGCCAGATTAACATAAATACAGTACATATCAAGATGGGTAATGATTATAATAAATGAAAAATTTAAATATACAATATATTATGGTAAATTATATAGTAATTATTAAAATAGATTAAAAAATCTAAATATACAATATATAAGTAAGAATTACACAATGATATAAGAACCACAATAAAAGAATAAGAAATAAATGAGAATCTAACAATCAATAGCACTAAAAGTAAATCTAGTTACAGAGAATCACACTATGTGCAAAAGGCACAAGCACATTTCGCTCCGATAGACAAGTTTACCTCATCCAGCATTGATTTGAAAATATTAAGAGATGTGGCTCTTCTTACATAGTCGGGTAAATTATTCCATAGTCTTGAAATGATGTAATGATATGACCTATGCGTGAATCTACTATTATAGGTAGGCTCATTTAGTTTACAGAAGCCTCTGAGGTCATATTCATTAATACGAAATAAGAACATCCCCCTAATATTATTCGGTCCCATTTTATATAAGCATTTGTAAAATAAGGAGAGAGCATGCGAATATCTGCGATGCTCTAGGGACTTTAAACCAACATAGTTAAGTAAGGCACCATATGAGGTTGACTTAGCCATGTTCAAAAGGGTTCTAATGGCATACTGATTAAAAAGCTCCAGTTTGTTGGAAAGACCAGATGACAGCCCAACTAAGACTGGAGCACAGTACTCTAGGTTTGGTAAAATAAAAACCTTGTAAATGTTGACCATCACGTCTGAAGGTATAAATTTATGAACTCTCCTGAGAGCACTAACTTTAACATTAACTATATTACATACAGATTTAATATGGGCTTTGAAGGATAGGGAACTGTCAATGGTTAGACCTAGTACTTTCATGCCGTGTATCACTTCTAAGGGTGGCTTATTACGGTCAGTAAACAATTCATAACATGGCGCATTGTAACCCAATGGTAACACTTTAGTTTTAGATTCGTTTATACTTAGGTAATTACACTTGAACCATGACTGAAGCACAGTGTGAGCTTACAATTGTGGCTGGAAACGAATTTGGCAAGACTGTGACGTAGGTTTGTTATTGTATTTGGTCCCCTGCGAGTGATGTTGTAAAGTATACCCCAAAATTGATAATTTTGCCATTTTAGTTTTTGATATTCCCAGGTACACCTCACTGAGTTTTTTTTTTTTTTAATTAGAAAAAGTTTGCGAAAAAACGTTTCTTCTAGGAAACTATGTTTTAATAATCGACCCTAAGTGTTTTGATGGTATCACTTTGCGTTGGGAATTGAAGAATTTGAAACAGTCATGGGGTTTTCATGTAAATGTGTTTATTTTAAGAGGTATTATTATTTAAAACGAGTAATTACAAAGTAGTATATATATATATATATAGAGAGAGTTTAGAAGTGACCAAGGACGGACAACCCTCTGAATGACATTTTCATTGGAAGAAAAACGTTTTATGCCCTGAGCGGGATTTGAACCCACGTCCCCCTGATTACCGGTTGGGTGTGATCACCACTACACTATCAGAGCAACCATGCTGGCTACATGGCCGATCTGAATAGTCAGTGGGAATTTTCTACGTGGTTCTCCCAGTTCAAATCCCGCTCAGGGCAGGGCATAAAAAGTTTTTCTTCCAATGAAAATGTCATTCAGAGGGTTGTCCGTCCTTGGTCACTTCTAAACTCTCTATAATTGATTACATTTCGCCGAAGCTTGGACTGTGAATCCATTAGTGATCCTCTCTGGGGGCAAAGATGCGCTGTTGGCTCGAGAGACCTTTGTAACTGATCTATAAATTGTCTTCTCCTCTCTCGTCCGCCTGTGAATCGTCATTCCTGTCGATCCAGTGTCATCTAGTTGGAGAAAAACACTAG